>PVKE010034659.1:0-17283 GCA_004027555.1 Craseonycteris thonglongyai
GGGGGAGGGGGAGAGATGGGGAGGGAGGGGGATGGGGGAGAGATGGGGAAGGGAGGGGGAAAGTGAGCTGGTTCTGGGTGGTGAGCACATAATGCGCTGTATAGATGACGTCATGCAGAAACCATGTAATCAGCATCATTTTTTATGCTTTTATAACAACGGTTGTAGATGGTCATGCACCTCGATCACACCGCCGGTGGCGCACGTTCCGTGTCTGTTGTAATAATTCGTGGTCTGTGAACTGGTTGGGGACAGGGACCCAGTGGAACTTGTCACGTGCCAGCGTCCCGCAGAGCACCTGACGCCAGCCGGCCTGCCAGTGACATTCCCCCGAGCTGAGGCCGCTGTCCCTGGGAGCAAGTGTCTTCCACGCGCGTTTGTCAGCTGTGCAGTGACACTAAGTCAGGGCCCCTGCGGCAGGTGTTGTGGGAGCAAAGTTAGTCGTGTGAGGGGAGGCACTTCCAAGCCCACCATGAGTTCCGGGGGTGACTTGCAGCGGCCTCGAGACCGGGGGCAGGTCCCCCCAACCCCAGGCCCGCAGCGCCTCCTCTCTGCAGCGACCTCATCGGAGGGCTGTCGTCCAAAGGCGCTTCCGGCAGCCCCGCTGGAGCCCGCCCTGCAGGGTGACTGTTTATTCCACCCGCTCCCACGCACGGATTTTATCTGGAAGCTGGTTTTCGTGACATCTGGAGAAGTCGTAAGTCACCCAGGGACGTCGCTGCGGATTTGGAGGCGCGCGTACCGGGAAGAGGCTGCACCCCTTCCCGCTGTCCTCTGGTTGCTCAGCAGGGCCAGCCCTCTCTGTCTTGCAGCCCTTCCCAGCGTCCCGTGACTCATGGAGAAGAAATGGGGAGGCTTCCCTCTGAGGAGGGCCGGACAGGGCCTTCCTGCCCCGGGCCCCCCAGAACTGGGCAGCCAGCCCGGAAAGCCTCGGGGTGGGGGCTGCAGGGTGGGCGTCTCGGAGGCAGTGACACTGGGAGGTTCCGGAGGGACCTGCCAGCTGCCCAGAGGCACGCCTGCCCGGTCCTGGGCTGTCCTCAGGCCACTGCCTCCTCGGCAGAGGGGTCTTGCCAGACACTTGTCAGCCTGAGTCACCCAAGGGGGCGGGGGAGGGGTGGGGCGGGGTAGGGGGAGGGGAGGGAAGCGCTGGTGGGGGGCGCATGGCTTCCAGCTTGGCCTGCTGCTCCCACTCCCCTGGAAGTCCAAGGCCAGGAGCCCCCCAGGAGCCCCTGGGAGACCCCGGGAGCCACAGAGGCACAGCCCCGGCAGCGGCAGCAGAGCCGGGCCAAGCAGATGCCTCCTCCTCACGTTCGGCAGGAGCCGCGGCCACCGCCTGAGCCACAGAGCGAGGCCCCAAGGCCAGCCTGTCCTCCAGGGGTCTGCACCCCGCCGCTGACCCCAGGCCCCCAGACCCCCGACCTGGTGGGCGGTGTCCGCGGCGGCTCCTGGGGCTACGGCTCAGTGCCCGCAGGACTCTCAGCCTGTGCTGGTGGCAGACAGGCCACCCATCCTCCGCCGGGTGTCCTGGGGCTTTGTGGGTGCACTGGGGACCCCAGGGACACGTGCGGGCGGGCCAGCAGCATCTCCTGCTGGAGCGAGGACCGTCAGGAGCCCCGCATGGACTTGGCCGTGAGGGGCCACCTGGCGCGGCAGGTGCAATGCACCTGGACCGTCCGGGGGATGTGGCAGGACCCTAACCCCACAGAGAAGCTCCTGGGTGGGAACTCTGACCCGCTTTGCGGCTCCATGGGCCACTCGGTGGCCTCCTTGCTGCCACGGGATGAGCTCATGTGGCTGTGACCTCTGTCTGACCCTAAACAAGGGCCCAGGGGCCCCCAGGAGAGAAGAGTGTCCCGCCTGTCATCGCCACTCTGGTTCAGGGGCCACTTGCAGACAGCCCTTTACAGTGTAGGGATGCCCCAGGGGCGGGAAGGGGCAGGGCCTGAACTGTGAGCGCGCCCCATGAGGGCCCCCAATGCAGCCCCCAGTGCCCCCAGCCCCGTGAGTGCACCTGTGTGCTGAGGGGCGGCCCGCCACGCCCCCGCTCTCCCCGCTGCCTGCACTCCCCACTTAGGAGGAGGACCCCTCGTGTCCTCCCGTCTCTGGACAAGGCTGTTGGGGAGGTGGTGGTGCGGGCCCTCCTGCTGGCACGGCCCCTGCAGAGAGACAGCCCAGAGCCAGCACCCTCAGGGCCCAATGCTGTCCTCGCCGCCCTCGCCAGAGGGGAGAACGCACGTTCCGGGGAGGGGGTGACCCTTTTCGGACTCCTGGAGCCCAGCACTGGACCCCACTGCCCGCCATTGCTGTTCCCCTACCTGACAGGTTCCCGCACCCCCGGCACCGGCGCCGGCGGTCAGGGCGGGGCGGGGTCCTTGTTTGAGGTGCACGAGTGCGAGGAGAGAGTGGTGGTGGTGGCCACTCCAAGTGAGCCCCCCAACTCCAGAGCCCGAGGAGGCAACGCTTCCTCCACTGCATGCTGGACGGGGCCCCCAGCCGGCCGGGCCCTGAACGCCAGCTCTGTGCTGGGCACGCCGGCTGTGCCTCTGGGGCAGTTCCTGCCTCCCGCACCTCTCCCCTCCCACCCCTGACCTTCTGCCTCTGACCTCCCACCTCTCCCCTCCCACCCCTGACCTTCTGCCTCTGACCTCCCACCTCTCCCCTCCTGCCCCTGAACTACCATCTCCCCCTCTCACCCCTGACCTCCTGCCCCTGACCTCCTGCCCTGACCTCCCACCCCTGACCTCCTGCCCCTGACTTTCAACTTTTGACCTCCCACCTCTCCCCCCACCCCTGCCCTCCCATCCCTGACCTTTTGCCTCTGACCTCCCACCGCTCCCCCCCACCCCTGCCCTCCTGCCCCTGACCTCCCACCTCTCCTGTCCCTGCCTCCCATCCTGACCTCTAGCCCCTGACCTCCCGCCCTTCCAGCCCCCACCGGGGATGCCCTCGTGTGTGTGCAGGCATGCGTGCAGGCGTGCGTGCAGGCGTGTGTGCACACTCGCTGTCTCTGACTGGAGCACCTTCACATCGGTGCTCCTCTGCTCCCACCCTGGTTCCCCACCTGCTTCGCTCAGCCATCCAGCAAAGGCCGAGGTGCTTGCGCTTGTGGAGCCGCTACCGGCGCTTCCTGTAGAAAGTCATCCTTTCGGCCACGCTAGTTCACGTTCACGCCCCTCCCCTGCTCGACGGCCCTGACTCCTCCCTGAGCTTGTCTAACAACGCGTGCTATTCCCGGTACACGACCAGTGCTCAGAACACATGGGGAGGAAGGAAGGGAAGACGGGAGAGGAAGGGTGGATGGATGGGTGAGAGGGTAGGTGGATGGATGGAGGGTGGATGGATAGAAGAGAGGAAGGGAGGGTGGGGAGTGGGTGGGCAGGTGGAGGGAAGGCTGGGGGGCTGTGTGGCTGGGCAGCCTGGTGCATGGGTGGATGGACGGAAGGTGTCCTGTGAAGCCCGTCCCCCGTCAGTCCTCCCCCCGCCTCACTTTCTGGAAACTTCCACTGACATCTCAGTCCCGTGACAGGTCCTGGGGATGCTGACTGGAAGGAGCCCCGGGGTCTGCAGCCTCCCCTGGGCTGGCAGGCAGCGAGCACGTGCACACACACATGCACGCACACACAAGCACGCGGTCTCAGGTGGCTTACACACGAGGGAGGCCTGGGCCCAGGTGGTCTGCATCTGTGGCTGAGCACGCCGCCCATGTCAGCAGACACGGCCGGGTCACGGTGACACCCAGGGGGCCGGCTGAAGACTAATGAGCTTGCCCCTCGTTTCTGCCTGGGCCCCGGGCCCCACAGGCTTGTGCAGGAAACCCCGAAACCCACCCCTGTGTGGGGACAGCCCTGTCACCCCTGGCTGTGCGTGGATGAGCCTGTGTCCTATCAGGAACCGCTGTGGCGCTTTCCTCCCGAGGAGGAAGGGTTCCATTTAGCGTTCCCTGCCCCCCGCCCCATGAGTGACCTAATTACGACCACATTCTCCCAGGCAGCGGCCTGTGCCTGCCCCGCGCCACCTAAAAAGGCTTCGCATTTGGAGTGCACTGAACTTGGAAAAGGCGTGTGTGTGTGCGTGTCTGCGGTTCGTGCACATGCGTTAGGGAAAACGTGTCTTAGCCTTTTCAGATCTTTGTCTTGATTCAGCGAAGCGTCTCGAGTCCCCGGAGGAGCAGGCGTCAGTGTGGAGCGCAGGGTGCGGTGGGCCGCGAGCTGGGGGCGCCGCGAGAGCTCTCACGGTGCTTTAAGGAAGTTCGGGAATTTGTTTTGGGCCACATTCAAAGCCGTCCCGGGCCGCAGGTTGGACAGCCTGCTGGAGGGCGACGTCACAAATACGGACACGGATGCAGTCGGGATACAGAACATTCCACCAGAAGGGTCTCTCCTCTGGCCCTTTTAGAACTTTACCTGCCTTCCTCCCAACTCCCTGTCGCATCCCGCCACCATCCGTGACAACCACCGATCTGTTCTGTTTCTATCATGAAGTCATTTCGACACGGTTATGTAAATGGAATCATACAAGATGTACCCTTTCGGAATATTTTTCACTCAATAATTCCCTGAAGATTCAACCAAATTGTTGAGTGTATTAAAGGTTCACTTTCTTTTTTTTAATTGCGGAGTAGTATTTGAAAGGATGTACGTAGCACTGTTTCTTCATTTATTCCAGGGGTCTCCAAACTTTTCAGCCCGCGGGCCGCATTAGCTATCAAACAGCAGTTTGGGGGCCGACTACACACTCAAGGTCCAAATAAAAAAGAATCAAAACATAGATGTTTTTAATTATTTATTTAATATTATTTTATTCAGATAAAAAGGTCTCCACGGGCCGGATGAGAGGGCCTCATGGGCCGGATGCGGCCCGCGGGCCGTAGTTTGGAGACCCCTGATTTATTCGCTTGTTGAAGAACATTAGGGCGGTCTCCAGTTTAGAGCAAGAACGAATGCAGCTGGCTGAACACTTGCGTACAGGCCTTTCTGGGAACATAAAGTGTCATTTCTCTGGGGTAAATGCCCGATACGGCTATGGCTGGGTCTCAGTAGTTGACCGCCTGCCACCCATAGAGGTTGGCTGTCGCCCCTGACAACAAGTCAAAGGCCACAGGTTGTCCTGTGCGTCTCTGTCCTGTTCCCCAGCTCACACAGTCGGTGCTGGGGGGCTGGGCGGGGAGGGAGGGGCAGATGCTGGTGCAGGTCGGGGGAGGCACGCGTGGGAGCAGTGCCTGCTGAGGTGCCCTCTGTCCCCCTGCATCTAGGACGGGACCTCCAGGGCGCGAGGCAGCCAGCGGCTCTCACACCACACCCCTCCTGTCTTCCAGACTCTCCCCCCGGGGCTGAGGTGCACGTGGAGATCCGAACGCGTCCAAACCTGGAACTTCTGAAACCTGCCCGACCTCCGGCAGGCCGCCCCCTCCTCGCTCCAGCGGGACCCTCGGCCGAGGGGACCCGGACCTTGCTCCCCCGGAGACGGCCCCGCACCGGAGGGGGGCCACATGGCCCTTCTTGCCAGTGACACGTTCCTTGTCCTCCCCGCCACTGTTTGGATTTTCCTTCCGGGTTTTGCTGGGGGGTGGGGGTGGGGAGGGGGTGTTTTTCCTGAAAATCTCTGGATTCAGGCACCCCTGGACGGGGATCTGGACTTTGGGTTTGTACTTTCCTCTAAGTGCCTCTTTTTTAAATGTCTATTTTTTAATAAAACAGAAACGCATTCCTGTACCATTCTGTGTAACGTGGACCAAGGCTCTCAGAACGGGACCCCTGCGCTCCCCCCCGGCCCCACCTCTGCACGCTGTGCCCCTCAGCCCGCAGCCCTCCCCCGGCCCCTCTCGCTCCACGGCTTGCTCAGTAACCCTTTTTTTTATACTTCCTGTCTCAGTGTATATGTGGCTGATGTGTTTTATTTATTGAGATGTTTTTAACAAGCTCCATGACGGCCGTGTGGCTGTGTCTCCCGCTCCCGCGTCCCACGGTCAATAAAGGCGTCCGCGCACCCGGCCTCCCGCCTGTTCTGTCCGCGACCTCGAAGCTCGGGAAGCGACCGGAGGAAGTCGGGACGGGCCGCAGGCATGGCTGTCATTTCACTCCACAGGGGACAAGGAAGGATGCGAGGCATTTTATGCCGCACGTCATCAGAAAACGTTCTAGAAACGGCCATCCCTGATGTGGTTGAGACCCAGGCCGGGAAGGCAGGTCAGCCTCAGCCCCTCGGACACGCCTGGTCTTTAGACCAGACTCACCCCCATGTCCTGTCCCCACTGTCCAAGGTCAGTGCCAGCCAACACCAGCTCTACCAGCCTCCCCCTGCCTCCGCCCAGGTGGACGTCCTGACCGTCCCCAGACGTGACACTCACGCCACTCCTCACACGTGTCCGATGGGTCACTGTCTGTCCTGAATCCGTTCAGCCCCCCATGTCACCACAGGCTCCCCCGGAGCCTTGTCTACACCGTAGCACGAAGTTAGCACGGAGCACATGTGTGTGCAGGGGGGTCTCGCCCTGACCGGAAACCCTGGAGGGGCCACCATCTGCCCAGGGCCAAGGAGGAGGATCCGGGGGGTGGTTGACAGGGAGCTCCACATCCCACGTGGGCACCAGTGGGGCTGCAGTGGCCCCCACAGGGAACTGCAGGTCACCGGGTCACCAAAGACACCAGAAGCAGATCCCTTAGGGGACTCCAGATACCAGGGTCTGCTGACGAAGCCGCCCACAGGCAACGGCTCCCCGCCCAGCCTGCTCCCACACAGGGTTCAGGGACAGGGCGTCTGACAGGACTGTGACCCTCTGTTCTGGCTCCTCCTCCCTGGCCCCGCAGAGGGCAGGAGTCTGACCCCAGCTCCTGTTGCCCAGCTGCTCCTGGAGTGACCTGGATGCGTCATGGCTTCCCCAGGGGCCGGCACCCGTTCCAGGGGTCCCGTGTGCCTGTCTGGGGCCTGGACCCTGCAGGACGTATGCCAGGCCCCACTACACACAGCCATGCACATACACAGGCACAAGCACCCACGGACACATGTATGTGCACATGCACACACAGGCACAGGCATATCTTGTACACAGACACACATGTACACATGCACATAGCCATGTACACACACAGGCACACATGGACACACATGCACACAAGCACACAGCCATGTAAACCCACAGGCACATGCACGCACACATGCATACATGGGCACATGCACATAAGCATGTACACAGACACACATGTACACATAAACATGCAAATGCACACAGCCATGTATAGGTGCGCACATGCACAGGCAGAGGTACATGCGCACATATAGGCACACACATATGCGCACACACCGGCACATGTGTGTGCCTGCACCGATGTGTCCGCATGTATGCACATGTGTGAGCATGCATGTACATGTGCAAGCGCACAAATGGCACAGGCATGCACAGGGGCACACTTAAGCATACACAGGCACATGCGCTCACACACCCAGACCCTCGTGGAGACCTGGGAAGCTGAGCTGTGGGCAGGAGGCCGGCCCCGCCCCGTGGGCCCTGGCAGGTGCTATATCCAGGCCGGTGGGGCTCACGGTGCCTTTGCCTGAAGTGATTTAAAAGCAAAACCATGTCACACAGAACTTGCAGAGGGGTGGTCATGATTTCCAAATTGCAAAATCCATGCTTCCTCCCCACAGAGCCGGGGCCCCCCGGGTGTGCCCGTGCCCCGGGTCTGTACTGTGGGGCACAGGCCCGGAGATCCACCTACGCCTGAGTCCAAGGCCGGTGGCTTGGCCAAGCGCAACCACAGTGGAGGACAAGGGACAGGGGGCCCATGTAGGTGAGGACACGCTGGCCCCGCGGGGGTCAGGGGTGGAGTTCAGTGTGGCCTCTGGGCGGGAATGTCACAGCCCACAGAAAGACTGGGTCGTACCCTGGCACCTGGGACACCCCACTCTGCCTGCGTTGCCCACCGGACACACACACCCCGGGGGCCTCAGTCCCTCCAGTCCCCTCCCTCACGGGGCCCCAGCTCCACAGCCTCACGCCGGCTCCCGCTTCCAAGTCAGATGCTTCCTTACAGACAAGCAAACCGTGGCCACATCAGTACGGAAAGAGGGAGGACCAACAAGGCCAAGGTTCCGATTGCAGGAGGCGAACTGAACACACGTCCAACAAAGGCACCAAGACCAGTGGGGACACGCAGGTGGATGGGGGACAGGGGACACGAGGGGGAGGCTGAGGGAAGCCCAGTGTGGGGGAAGCATCGACGGTGGCTGGGGAGGGGCGGTGTTCCGATCCAGGCACCACGAGCCTCACCCCCACACGCGTCTCGCTCCCAGGAAGGTTTCCCACGGCTTTGGTGTCAGGTGGCTTCTGAGCGGCAACTCCCATGTGACAGGGACATCCTGGAGACAGTGGGCAGGGGCCAGGCTGGAGGGTCACCGGGGACGTGGGGACGACTACCCTGTGACTCTGGGGGCTCAGAGGGGGCAACACAAGGCCAGGCGGGACCTCAGGGAGTCATGGTGGGGAGCTAGCACCCCACTGAAAGCAGCCACACGGGATGACCAACTACGGATCAGCGACAGCGAAGGACAAAGACCCAGGGGTCCTGCAAGAATAATGAAAACGCAAGCACTCACAAGAATACAGTGTTCGCACGGCCTCAGATCGCCTCCTGCCCAACCTGGATTTAGGCACAGGGCCCGGGGAGACGTGGTCAGGTAGGAAGGGGGTCCGGGTGTCCCTGACACAAACACAGGCACAGATGCGGCACAGGCTGGCTTCCAGGTTAAGAATGTGCGGCTGGGGGCCCCCCACCCCCGGGCCAGCCACACCCCACAGGTTTTCCTGCTTCGTGAGTCTTCTGGAAGGTTCCCTGTGGCGTGAGAGTTCCTTCTGGGATGGTGGCAGGATGAGCGGTTTGCTCCTTCTGTGCTGCGTGTGTGTTCAGAGCTGCCGGGAGAGGCTTCTGGACGTTCGGAGCCGTTTCCCGGACCCTCTGGGTCAATGTAAATGGACTCAACTCAGGGCTTTGAAATCAAGGTTTGATGTAAGGGGGGAAAGAGTCCGATTTCAGGGGCCATAGAAGTTCGATGTTCCCCAAAGGGCCCCACTGATCGCAATCCTCAGGGTGGAGGCGGCTGGCTGGACCTGCGGGCCCATCACCCTCGGCCCTAAACAGCCTGCAGGCTGGAAATGTCCCCATTGGGACGCGGCAAATTAGGTCCCTCTCCTTGGGCAACAGCAGGATCGGGAGGCATTGAGAGGCTAATTTGCAGAAGCCCCCCGATCCCACGTCAGGGGAGGAGAAAGGAGGCTGCAATCATTTTTAATTTTATTGTTTGAGGGAAGGTGAGAGACAGAGAGAAGGGGGAGGGCCCAGAGCCGTCTCCATAGTTGCACATCATTGGTTGTGACATGGTTTCATTCCACATGGGTGGGTGTGGGGCCACACAGGGCGGGAACTGAACTGGGGGTTCCCACACAGGAGGCGAGAACCTTCACCTCCATCCCGGTGGTGACCAGCTGTGCTGCAGGTCAGCACGTGGGCTTGCACGGGCCGGGGCCAAGAATCGAACCCTGGACCTCGAGATTGCGAGGCAAGCGCTCAACCACTGAGCATCCCAGCCTCCCCCAGGGGGAGACGATTTTAAGGGCAGACGTCTCCGCTGTTGTAGACTCTCCTGTGAAATGAGCTTTCTCTGAGCCCTTGGCTGCGTGTGGACCACACGTGCTGATGCGGTTTTCTCGCCGCAGCTGCCGGGCCACTCCAGCCACTCCTGGGTTTTGCCGGCAGGGAGGTGGCCCGTTGGTACCGGGAGCCTTCTCTCTGGGCCGCATGATGGGTGCAGCGCCCTGCTTGGGGATCTGGTTCTTCTAACGCAGATGTTCTGGGCTAAGTGGTCTCCCTATTCGGGACGGGGCTCTAGACGGGCTCGGGCCGGCACCCCTGTCAGCGGGCGTGGCTGCAGCACCCACCACGGTGTAAGAAGGGACAGGCTCAGCCACGTTCCTGACCATGGGGGTGGGCCGGGTTGTTACCAGCACAGCATCCGGCCTGTCTTTAGCCCCCATGGCCTTGGCACAGACCAGGGAGACCCCGAGCAGGGAGATGCCTGCTGCAACCTCCATGCCCGGGTGGGCGGGGACACGGGGACCAGGTCAGTAGCTCCTCCCGGGCTCCGGGTACCTGGAGTGGGCCCAGAGCTGTGAGGACGTGGGCCTGCCCACTCCGTGTGCCCCCTGCCTCTCTGGCCTCGGCAGCAGGCAGGTGTGCCTGCTCCGCCCAGGTGTTCGGGTCTTTGCCCAGCAGCACCTGCCGCCCACGGAACCGGCGGGAACAGGCGCGGGCTGAGCCGGGTGGATGAGAGGCAGCCGAGCCCTGAGCGGTCTGCAGCCAGCCTGCCCTCCCAGGACATGGCTCCTGCTTCTTCCTGGGGCAGCAGGGGCAGGTGGGCCCGGACCCAGGGGGCAGGGCTGTGTGGTGCCCACGGTCAGGAGGGGGCGAGCCTGGGCCCCCAGTGCACATGCCCAGGGCTGGGCGGAGACAGACGAGGCCTGTGGTGGGACAGACGGCTCCCACAGGCCCTGAGGACGCAGGGCCCCACCAAGGCCGGTGAGATGCCATCACCCAGCCAGGAGCAACCCCGCCTGAAAGCCGTGTGGGCGGTTTCGGCCCTGATTCTGCTGGCACTTCCTTTCTCGTCCTCTGGCTGTCCCCCGGAGCTCGTGTGCACATGCGTTCCCCGTGTCCCCGGAGCAAGCAGGCAGCGTCACTGCTGCAGGCTCAACCCGGAGCCTCCGTGTCCTCAGCTGTGAAACGAGGACAAGCCCCAACTCCCCCGTCCTCTGGGCACCATGTTCCCCCAACTCTCCCATCCTCTGGGGACCTGTGGCCCCCAACTCCCCCATCCTCTGGGGTCTCATGTCTCCCCATCTCCCCTGTCCTCTGGGCCTTGTAGCCGTGAGGAAGGCAGCATGTGTGAGTGTGTCTTGGTGTCTTATGTGTCCCCTCATCCCGGGACTGCACTCCGAACACGTGCCCAGCCTCTCGAGGGACCTCCTGCAGGAGCAGACAGGTGACACCTGGACATGGGACACTACTGCCTGGTGACACGGTGCTCGGTGGTCTGGCTGGTGGGGTGTTAGCCTCGTGACTGACTGCAAGGCATTGAAATAGCAACCTTTACCGGGACGCCGAGGAAGGCAGATCATGCTGCCAGGTGTGAGGTTCTGGGGGCCCCGGGGAGCTGAGGGTCCCCCACACCTGCCCCGGCCACAGAGGCTCATGGGTGCTCCCGTTCCCACGACTGGAAGAGGGAAGAACAAGGAGCCAGTTTTCTGATTCGACAAAACACGACGCAAGAGCCGACAACGATGAATAACTTTTCTGTTTCTCATCTCCCCGTCACTGGTGAGGAAGGGACCCGGGACCTTACCTAGAACCCACAGAGCTCCTGGAGAATGTGAACATGACACCGTGGGGACAAGTCACCCAAAGGCCGCAAGGGGCCGCCCAGACGTGAGCTGCCATTACTGGGGGTCCCGGAGGGTGCTGTTCAGTGCCCCGAGGCTGGAGGAAGCTTCAGGAAGTGCTGGGAGTTCCGGGGGCCTGAGCCCAAGGGTCCCCCGGGCAGGGCCGCGCCCGGATGAATTGGGGAGGTGCCCCTTTTCTGAAGGACATGTCAAAGCCGGCGTTCTCTCAGGGCGAGGGTCCCCGAAACCTGCACTCACGCTCTTCTTGATCTATGGAGGGTGTTCCCCTGCAACGGCCCCTCAGGAGGGCGGGGGCTGCGTGGTTCTGGACACGGGGGGGCACCCCTGAGCTCTGTGCCCAAACCCTGGAAACACACGGTTTACACGGTCAGCCCGGACGAGTGTGCTCAGACTTCCGACCACAGAGGGGCCATGGAGGGGGCGTGTGATTATTCCCATTTATGCTTTGTTTTCCTTTTCACAGACTGGCCACGAAACCGTGTGCGTTACTTCCGTCATCTTCCCTCTTTAACTTGTTAACTCTCTCACTTTGTCAGGAGTTTGCCAACACGTCATTCTGGTGCCAAGATGAACAAAACCAGGTTCTTCGTGGGCTGGGAACTGACTCCACAATGCAGACTCCTTTTCTTTTTGTCTCAGAAGCAAAGCTAATGCAATTGGAAAGTGTTGCACATTCTGTTCATCGACAGTCCTGCTGA
This sequence comes from Craseonycteris thonglongyai, assembly GCA_004027555.1. Taxonomy (NCBI): domain Eukaryota; kingdom Metazoa; phylum Chordata; class Mammalia; order Chiroptera; family Craseonycteridae; genus Craseonycteris; species Craseonycteris thonglongyai. The sequence continues at coordinate 12,148 of PVKE010034659.1, forward strand.
CCCCGGAGACCCAGTGCCCCCCACTGGGCACGCGGGGCCCCGTGAGAATGAATACAGCACCAAACGATGGCCCCCTGCTTGCACGGAGAGGCGCTGTGTGTGGATCCTGCCCACAGCGTTTCTGTACAATCATAGCACTAACTGTACAAGCAGCCACGTCTCCGCACAGGAGCCCGACCCTCCCTCCTTGGCCGATTGGAGATGGTGGACGCTGGACCCACGGTGGCCATGAACGAAGCTGCCCAGGCCCATGGTACTCAAGGCCTGAGCGGGAAGCTGGGCTGGGCCACGCGGAGGCCTCCAGGGAGTTGCCAATGGTGAGGCTGACCTTGTGGGGGTGGGAGATGAGCCAAAAGGATGAAGGTGGGGCGACATGCGGGTGCTGAGCCAGCTAGACGGATCCAGGAGCAGACGCCTCAGGGACGTAGGATGGAGGAGACCTGCAGAGATGCACCATAGCCACACAGGACCAACTGTGTTCCCGTGTCTGAGCAATGGATGCGCAAACGCTGAAATTCAAAGCACATTGGCATTTATAACGACTCCAAAAAACGTTGCAATTCTTCGGTAGTGACCTGACACAAGACGTGTAGGACTTGTGTGCAGAAAACGACCCGACGCTGGAGGACGACATCAGAGACTATCTACACAGTTACATGCCCCTTAGTGACATCTGTGCAGTGCGTCCTTGGGTGATTTTGTTGTTGTGTGGACATCATGGTGTGCAGTTACACAAACTGAAATGACACGGCCGTCTACACCCCTGGGCTCTACGGCATAGACTATTGCTTTGTAGGGAAGGAAAATACTTTTCCCTCTACCCTTCCGGGTTCTTGGTTGAGATCTCCCCCACCCTACCCCCCAATAATAAAACCCCCCAATAATAAAAGATAGATTAACAAAAAATAATAATAGCATGTATAACTCTTCTCTATATGGGAGAGATCCCAGAACACTGAGTCACTCACCCAAGTGGCTGAAGCCACCTGTTAAATACCATCTTCAGCTGATAACGAAGGTGTTGGGGTGAGGGTCAGTTACTGGCGCTGAGCAGGAAAAGCTCCATAAACAGTCAGCTTGTCATGCAGATTTAAGTCATTGCCTTCTGTCTTGGGAAGCAAGAGTTTCTAGGGATAAGTTAAACCCTCTTCCTGACACAGCCAGGAAGCCACCTTTACCAACGACTTTTCTTACGAAGGGCAAGTTCTACTGGGTTTTCAGAGTGTCTTCCATGGCTGCTGCTTCTTACAAATCACCAGACTGGAGAAGAAAAGACGGCGGCATGAGAGGAGAACCCCGATACCTACCTGGGAAGGGCCTTGTGAACAGAGGGGAATCCACAGGGGAAACCCTGAGAAGCACCCTCAGCTGAGAGAACCACACAACGCAGAACAACACCCAAAGGTTAGAGGGAAAAGGGGAGAGCGGGAGAGGGAAGGGGAAGAAGCAGTTCGGGGACAGAGACTCAGAGCGCAGCCCGGGGCTGGCAAAAACAAAGGGGGGTTGGGGGACCGCAGTCAAAGTGGAGCTGGATCAAGGATGGGCTGGAAGCCGAGACCTAAGGAACGTGGAATCCCCACAAGACTGTGGACAATTTAACATTCGACCTCCAGGGACAGCACACAGTGCCCTACTCAAATCACAGAGCCTAAAGTGGAACAGGGACTGTGGAGCAGGGCGGCTGCACTTCCCGGCGGGTGGGGAGAGAGCAGGACAGCAGCCCACAGCAGCTCAGCACCCCTGATTTACGGAGGAGATTGACTGTGAGGGAGCGCCTTCTGAGGACAGGGCTCTTGGAGTGAGGGCTGGGGCTCGGGTGGACACGGAGGCAGCACTCCTGGCTGCAATAGATGTGCTTAGAGTGAACACGGCGGTCTTTGAGACCCTGCAGAGCTGCGGCCCAGCTGTGGCCTGTGCACTGCCAGGCTTTCGGCGCGCCTCTGACCGGGCTGCGGCGCCCCCTCCGATGTGGCCTACCGGGACTCTGCCAAGCCCCGGCCCACCCGCACAGCCGCCCTGTGGGCACAGCTCACAGACACGATTGAAGGAAAAGCAGCTGAGCAGAGGGGAGAAAGAACGGAGCTCCTGCGTCCCACCCACACTGAATCACCAGCACCTCTGCTTAAAGAGGAATCTGCTATTGTGTCTCAGGCCCGCCCTAGCTCCTACTCACATGCCCCCACCCCCGGCCACACCCTCACTACCCTGCTTTCTAACAGCTAAGACAGCAACCTGAAGAGCAACCCCAGGACACAGAAGCTGTCTGCTTCCCCCAACTCTCTCCCAAAATCTACTCCTCCCACAACTGAGCCCATAAGAAAAAAATAAAGAGAAGCCCATCTGATAGGCAAACCCCCAGAGGGAAAATATACTCATGCGTAAAGCAAAAAGAACCACATCAAACACAATGCACACCTCAGAATCCAAAGCCCCTCCAGAAGATCAGGGGCATTCTTTAGTAAAGGACCTTGCACACTTGGAATCAAATCTAAGTGAAACAGAATTCAGGGCTGCAATACTCAAGACACTCAGAAAGCTCAGTCAATGCTGGCAAAGTACCCAGACACAGTTAAATGACCTCAACAAGAAATTTTCTGAGCAAAATTAGTACTTCACCAATAAAATTGAGAAGTTAGAGCAGAACCAAAAGGAACTCCTCAAAATAAAAGGCATCATGGGAGAGCTGAAAAATAACTGACCAGCATAGGAAACAGGGCTGACCAGCTAGAGGAAAGAATGAGTGAAATCAAAGATAGAAACATGGAAATGTCACAGAGGGCAGAAGAAAGGGAAATGAGAATCAAAAGAAATGAAAGAGCCCTACAAGAACTCTCTGACTCCATCAGAAAGAACAATATTAGAATAATAGGGGTACCAGAAGGAAGCGAGATGAAATCTTCTCAGAGTCTACTAAAACAAATAGTGGATGAGAATTTTCCTAAACTATGGAAAGAAATAGAACCCCAATTTCAAGAGGAAAGCAGAAGACCTAACTACCTAGACCCTAGCAGATCTTCTCCAAGGCACATTGTTCTGAAGATGACAAGAACCAAAGACAAAGAAAGAATCCTCAAGGCTGCCAGGGAAAAACAAAATATAACTTTCAAAGGAAAAACTATCAGGCTGTCACCAGAATTCTCAGCAGAAACTCTGCAAGCCAGGAGGGAGTGGAGCCCAATCTTCAAAATATTAAAAGTGAGAAATTTTAAGCCAAGAATTAACTATCCAGCTAAATTAACCTTTAGCTATGAAGGAAGAATTAAGGCCTTTTCAGATATACAGAAGCTGAGGGAATTCTCCAGCTCAAAACCGGCACTCCAAGAAATACTGAAGGAGGCTATTCGGCCTGAATCAAGAAATCAAAATAAATGGAGAAAAGTTGGGACAACAAAAAAATAAAAAGGAAAGAAGAAATGGATACAGGACATCCTCATATATCAATCATCACCCTGAATGTAAATGGACTGAATTCACCAATAAAGAGACACAGGGTAGCAAACTGGATTAAAAAACAAAATCCATCCATATGCTGCCTACAAGAGACACACCTCAGCCACAGGGACAAACATAGACTCAGGGTAAAAGAATGGAAAACAATACTCCAGGCAAAGAGCACTCAGAGAAAAGCTGGAGTGGCCATACTGATTTCTGATGAAAAAGACATCAGGATAAAAAAAAAAATAAGACATAAAGATGGACATTACATTTTGATAAAAGGGACAATACACCAAGAAAACACGACACTCATCAATATATATGCCCCCAATCAGGAAGCATCAAAATTTATAAAGCAACTACTAACATATCTAAAAGGAGAATTTGACAAAAATACAACTATAGTAGGAGATCTAAATACCCCCTGACAACATTGAACAGATCATCCAAGTAGAAAATAAATAAGAAAATTGCTGCTTTAAATGATACATTGCAGGAAATGGACATAATTGACATTTACAGGTCATTCCATTCTACAACAAAGGGCTAAACATTTTACTCTAGTGCACATGGAACATTTTCAAGGATAGACCATATCCTGGGATTTAAATCCAACCTCACCAAATTTAAGGGCATCCAAATCATACCAAGTGTATTCTCAGACCACAAAGCGTTGAAACTAGACATCAATTGCAAAAGATCAAGTGCAGAGAGAATCACATATACGTGGAGATTGAACAACATCCTATTAAAAATGACTGGATCAAAGAGGAAATAAAACAAGAGATTAAAAATTTGTAGAAACGAATGACAATGAAAACACGATGTACCAAAATTTCTGGGACACAGCGAAAGCAGTATTAAGAGGGAAATTTATATCATTACAGGCCTATCTCAAGAAACAAGAAAAACTACAAGTAAACACCCTCACATCTCATGTTATAGAGCTAGAAAAAGAAGAACAGAGGTCCCCCAAAGCCAGCAGAAGAAAAGAATTAATAAAAATCAAAGCAGAACTTAATGAAATTCAGAACAGAAAAACAATAGATAAAATTAACACCACAAAGAGCTGGTTCTTTGAAAAAATCAATAAAATTGACAAACCACTGGCTAGGCTCACCCAAGGGCAAAAAGAAAAATCTCATATTTCCAGAATATGGGATGATAGGGGAGAGATTACAACTGATGCTGCAGAAATACAAACAATCATAAGAGATTACTATGAAAGACTCTATGCCAACAAATTTGACAATCTATAGGCAATGGACAAATTTCTAGAAACATATAATTTACCGAAACTGAACCAAGAAGATTTGGATAACCTAAACAGGCCAATCAACCATACAGAACTTGAAACAATTATTCAAAACCTGCCCAAAGGCAAAAGGCCTTGACCAGATGGCTTTACCAATGAATTCTACCAGTCATTCAAAGAAGAACTAACACCCATCCTCCTCAAACTACTCTAGAAAATTCAAGAGGAGGCAGTACTACCCAACTCATTCTATGAAGCTAATATCTCCCTAATACCAAAACCTGGGAAAGACAATACCAAAAAGGAAAACTATAGGCCAATCTCACTGATGAACACTGATGCAAAAATCTTAAATAAAATTTTAGCTAACAGAATACAACAATGCATTAAAAAGATTATTCACCATGACCAAGTGGGATTCATCCCAGGGGCACAAAGATGGTTCA
>PVKE010034660.1:0-17287 GCA_004027555.1 Craseonycteris thonglongyai
CTACTCATATTTTTTCCCTTTTTGTTGGTATAAGATGTTCATAAGATTTGGGCAGTAATAGCCCTATGAGTGTCCTAGAGACCACCATGACCTTTAGTTTTTACATATCAAAAAGGAAATAGTTTTCAAAATAAAGTAACAGTTTTAAACAGTATTTCCCCAACTTCTCTTTTAATGCCTCCTGTTGTCACAGTCATCATCTTCATGGTCATCATTGTCTGCCCCTCCTCCACTCCTCCCCACTTCTCCCTCTCTCCACCTTCCTCTCCCTCCCCCTCTCTTCCTCCTTCTCTCTCTCTTTTTTTCATGATCATGATCATGATCATCAGTTTAAGGGAATCATTTGGTCTCTAAGTCCTCCAGAATTATGGGATGAATGGTTTTCAATGGAAAATGACCCAAGTGAGTTTAGCATCAGGAAATGGGTTTATGATCAATAAACTCATTAAGATCAAGCAAGGAAAGTGAAGGAATTTTCCTTCCCTATTTAGGGCATATTTTATCCTCTTTGTGTTTTTTATTCCCTAAAAGGAAAAGAGATATGATATTTTATTAACTACATAAAGTAAAAACTGCTCTTTAAAGGAGTGCATGAGAGGACAGATAAATGCAGCCAGCCGTAATAAAAGAGAACACCACAAAGCGTCAAGCATGCTGTTTTGTCTACATTAGAAAGATTTTTTGTCTTCTGATTTCAGAGCTGGTGTGTTTCTTCAGGATGACTCAAAGGTGAAGTAAAGGTACCGTACCTGTGGGTGCTGGCATTTTGGCTTACATTAGCGTCTTCCTCCTTGTAAGGCAGAGCTGACTGGTTGGTAACCTGGTTGCAGCAGCCTCAGATTTCACTTCATTGCTACCCATGAGCGCATGGTCTGGACAAAATAATACAAGACTGTTGTCAAGGTCTGGGCCTCGTTTGCCACCTGCTGGTTTATAATCTCAGATTAGACTTTACTGGGCTGTGTTCAAGTGCCCAGTAAATAGTTATTTAAGGGAGGCACTTAATGTTATTCAACACATTAAGCACCCAGGCTATTTTGTCTTGCTTACTGCTTGACCTGTTATTTATCAGATTTCACTGAAATGTTGGAGACCAGAGATTTGTTTCAGTTGCGATAAGGCTGTATGTTTATATATAGAATAGATTTACTGTGTGACTATTTATTATTTACTGCAATTTGTACAATGTGTTATTTTAGAAATGCTTTATATTCAGTCAATTGTCTGCGATTCTTGTTTCAATGCAGAAAAAGATTTTTCTTTACCTGTGAACGTGAAAATGTCCCCTAAACGGGGAGAAACTATAGCAAAGAAAAACAAAAAAGGAATAACCATTTAAAAATGGAAAGACAAGTGGGACATCTTACTTAGGGAGAAGTTGATCTGCGATTTAGTCTCAGTGGAAGCCTAATTGATCCCATGTGGAGTTCTGAAAGGGCCTTCAGAGATGTTCCAAGTTGCACAAGAAATAAGCACCTATACTCTACTTGCTCAGCGATTGGCTGCCCTAGGGAAGAGGCACGCTTTGGGGCTGCTGCTCTCTCAGAGGCGATTTCTAAAAAAGGGAAGACAGCTACTGGGTGTGTGTTGGCCACACTCCTGGGAGCTGGGGAACGATTCTTCCTTCCTGAAGGGGACCTGGGTATTTCATCACAATCCAGTCTGCCTGTCCTAACACTTTCATAACTACAGTATACACCCTTGTGACAAGTGACTTTCACTTTATGTTTATTAAACACACCCTTTGTTGTGTGTGGTCAGTTATAGGTTGGTCATTCCCAGTCCTGTGTGGTATTCCATGTGTGATGAGGTTTTGGGCAGTTTTCAGTGTTTTGCTGTTAAGAATAGTGCTGGTATGAAGGTTTTAGAGCATGCCTTTTTGTGGAGATTTCTGTTGGTATACTCGTATACCTCAGAGAAGCATTGCTGGGTCATGGGGTTTGTGTTTGCTCAGCATTAGTCAATGCTGTCAGTGTTTCAGTGGGTGGTACTATTTTACACTCCCATCATTAGTGGGTTATAATATTCTTTGTGTAATCTGTATAGGCATACCTCAGAAATGTTGTGGGCCCAGTTTCAGACCATCTTGATTTAATATCACAATAAGGTGAGTCACCTGAAGTTTTGACTTTCCAGTGCGTATAAAAGTTATGTTTATACTATACTATACTATAGCTTATTAAGTGTCAGTAGCATAATGTCTAAAAAAACTAATCTACATACCTCAATTAAAAAGTACTTCATTACTGAAAATGCTAACCATTATCTGAAACTTTTGGGAAAATGATGCTGATAGACTTGTTCAGTGTAGGGTTGTCACAAACCTTCAATTTGTAAAAAACAAAACGAAAGACAGTATCTGCAAAGCACTGGGCAAGTAGGGTATAGGTGCTTATTTCTTGTGCAACTTGGAACATCTCTGAAGGCCCTTTCAGAACTCCACATGGGATCAATTAGGCTTCCACTGAGACTAAATCGCAGATCAACTTCTCCCTAAGTAAAGAAAAGGGCAATGAAATGAGGTATACCTGTGTTCTTCTTTTTTTTTTTTTGTACTCTTATGATACCTGCCTCATGGTCTTAATCTCTGATATTTTTGTTGTTATTGTGAGGAATGAATAGGATTATGTAAATTATTTAACACATTGCCTAGATCATGATAGTATATGGTAGTTAATATAATATTAATGAATTAATATACCGCCTTAAAAAATAATAGCAAGCTACTTTATTTCAAGTTCTCAAGATCCCTAGGATTGATCCCAAAGTAAAGGAGCTGCCCGTATATATGTACCTCAAGGCTTCCTGTCCATAGTGTGAATTCCTAGGAGTGTGATTATAGCAGAGAGCCTGAGATGAACTTAACAGACTTCATGTCAGAGCATGCATTCTGTCATTTGAAACGTCCTTTGGTGTTTGATAGTATATAAACCTAATACAAAGAATATGAAAATAAATGATAAAAAGGCAATGCAAATAACTGAGATTTTTGAGTGCCTGCCTATGTCTGTTCCACATTGAACATATTCTTTCCGTACATTATGTAACCTCATCCCCACAACAACTCAGTGAGATAGGTTTTATTCCTAGTTATGGAGGAGGTTAGTGAGGCCCAGAGAGGCCAAGTTCCTTACCTGTGGTCTGTCGGAGAAAATCAGAGCTGGTCAGCTGTTACAGCGTGAAAGCAGATTTTATTCAGCAACTATTGGCAAATAGAGGACAGGAGACCTCAGGATAGAACTGGGCGTGGTTCTGAATACAGTGTAGACAAGTGGAGGATTAATTACAGCGAAGGTGGGTGTTGGGAGGCATGGATGGATAATTACTACGAGGAAACATTGGAAATAACAGTCAAGGGATGGTTCTGGTTAAACAGACCTAGCAGGCCTGCTTAACCTCTTGGGGAATGATGGAACGGTGAAGACTTGGACCAGATATGGAGGATGGGGAGTTCTCGCTAAACTGACTTAGCAAGATGTTTCCTACAGCTGAGCCACACAGGCCCTACAGGGATACACACTGAAAGTCTGGTCCTAGAGGGCTTCAAAGAACCTGACTAGAATTAGGTCAAGGACAGAGTACATGTCAGATGTTAAAACAGGCGTAAGACACACAGCTATGACTGAAACTCAGGCCTCTAACCTCATGGTTTGTGTGTTCTTCACACCAGTGCCACTTGCTGCCTGGAAAGTCTGTGCCTTGGCAGTCTGTAGGAGGGCAAAGAATTTAGGTGCCCCCAGGTGCCTACACAGAGCTCCCAGGTTTTCTAGAAGGTATTAAGGCACCTTTAAGTTTCATCTGCCTGTTAATCTCTGGAATGTCAGTTATAAGCTAAGTGGTTCTTGTCAGGAAGCACCAGATATGGTGCCTGAGCAAATGGTGGTATTTAACTTCAGAACTTTTAAAGAAAAAACTTCAGAAGTTCTAGTAAACATCTTCATATTTTAAACTCTTAAGTGTTTTAATGTTTGTGACCTGGCAGGATTTAAACTCTGAGATTGGGTTTATGAAAACTATCCATGCTTATTCTCAAGTGCCTCACTTGTGTTTCTGACCTATTTGGCTTATTCATAGCCTTAAGTGAATGTATATATATATATATATTTTTTTTTTTGTAAAAAATAAAAAATAAAACAAAAAACCCACTAATTTTGTAGTTTTTCCAGTGACATCAGGAAAAAGTCTGCCAGTAATGCTTATTTGCCAACTAATAATAATAAAATAAAAACAATGACTCTTCCTTTAATCATTTTCTGTAGGTCATTTAGAAGGCATTGGTACCAGATTTGTTTCCCTAGCACAAATGCTTTTCAAAGCAAGGACCAGCTGTCAAGCCTGTTTGGTTATCAACAGGATGTCCCTGATTTTCCAGTCTGTAAAGATTTAATGGCTTGATCATAAATTCCATTTAAGGACTTGGGTGGGTGGGGGTGGCATGTGGAGGGAGAGTTGCTTTTCTAATGCTAAAAAGGTGTCATGTATGCACATTTATATTTTTGTGAGGTATTGACTGTAGAAGTTGAGGTATTGACTATAGAAGTTGTATCATTCATTTTCACAAAATCCTAAATCTATTTTTGTAAAGGACAGACATTTTCATGAAAGTAAGATGTATTTTGGAATGTGGATATGTACAACTAACAGCTTTATCCTGGTTTAAGACCTTTGAGTGAGAATTGCCAGTTCATGAACATTTTGGAGAGAACACATTGTTGGGGTAGGGATTTTTCTTTGCTATAAAAGTTAATCTATGCATAAATGATTCCTTGATGGAGACTTTTTCTGTGTAAGTGAGGAGATGCCCTTAAACAGAGATGGTAGAAACATACAGTAGTCCCCTTTATCCAAAGGGGATATGTTCCAAGACCCCCAGTGAATGCCTGAACCACGAACAGTACCAAGCCATGCATATACTATTTTTTTTTTTTTGTACAGACATACGTTTTCATTTCAGGGAAGCACTTTACAGCTTCTCTTTGGCCTGTCTAAATTGCCCGCCTCTCTATTCTTGTGCTATGGGGCCATCAGTAAGTAAAATACTTAATTTTACTTAGTTACCTGACCACAAGCACTGCCATACCAAGACAGTTGATCTGATAGCAGAGACGGCTGTTAAGTAACTCATGGGTGGGAAGTGTGTGCAGTGTGCAGATGCTGGAAAAGGGATGATTCATGTCCTGGGCATGATGGAGTGGGAGGGCACACAATTTCATCCTGCTAGTCAGAATAGAGCACAATTTAAAACTTACGAATTGCTTATTTCTGGAATTTTCCATTTAATATTTTCAGTCCGCAGTTGACTGCAACTGAAATCACAGAAAACAAAACTGCTGATAAGGAGAGACTACTGTATTGCAACTGGATGGCATTGTATTTGTTTGATTAGTCCATGTTTCACACCAGTATCTGTCTGGAGCAGTAAATAGGCTGCCTGTTAAGGTTATAAACCTGTTCTTCACTATAGCACTCGCAAGAATTCTAACAACCTAAAGAGGCATTGCATCTTGAGCTCTGAACCTAATTATAGAAGCCATAGACTCTCAAATTTTAATTGTAACCTTTGACCCTCTCTGAGGTCTTTGGTAATTTTGTCTTCTAACCATTTCTTTTACTCATATTTTTCAAGTGATGTGACATAAGTTCACAATCTCTTGTCCAAAATCTTTGGGGTCATATATTTAATTCCCCTGGTGGGTCTGGGACATAAGGAACATTAAACTTTCTCAGTAAAATGAATGATTTTTCACTCTTAAGTGGGGTCAGTAAAACCCACAAAATAATTTCATGTCAGTTTTAATCATGTTTTGCTACTAACTTTGCAGAAAAACTTAAGTTTTTGGAGGTTTTTGAGTTTCAGATGATGGATGTTAACTAATTTTATTTTGGTAATCATTTCACAGAAACAATATATGAAATCATTGCATTTCATACCTTATACTTAAGAACACTAAATGCCAATTACATCTCATTAAAACTGGAAAAAATGGATTTCATATTTTTAGATAAGCAATTCTGAATTGGTACCACAAAAGCATTTTAAATGTGATTTATTTTGAAAGGAAATTTGGGGGTCTGTATAGTCTGATATTTTATATACTTTTAGCTTATATGTGTCTTGAGAACTGAAGTGACTAATTTAATTCAGACATTATATCTTACAGGTGTTTTAGTTTTAAGATGCTTTTCATGGGGGAGGAATGTCCTTTTTTTCTCCTGATTTTTATATAGATTTTTCAGTTCAGAAGCTGTTCTTGTTTCTTACTGAAGCAGCATCAAGTTTTAATATTTTATGTAGTACTAATTTGTATTTTCTCTCATGCTCGGGTGTCCTAGCTTATTGTAGGACTTGACTCAATGTAAGCAGTTCAGTAAGAACAGGTTTCCATGGATTTTGGGGTTGGACAGACCCAGGAACGATACTACTCTCAGTTGTTCATTTTGCAGCCTTGGACATGTTATTAAAATTTTGTAGGTCTCATTTTTCTTATTTGTAAAACAGGAATAGTGACTATCATATTGACTTGCTGTGATCATTAAATGAGATAATGTTTATAAAACACCTTGTACAGTGACTGGCATGTTAGGAAGCGCTCAGTAATTGGTACCTATTTTTATCTTTTCTCACCCTAGTAGAGAGGTGAAATGTTTTCTAACAACCTTACTGTGATTGCCTTTCTTTGGATCCTTAAAATAATTATTGGTGAGAGGGAGGAGAGGAGAAAGAAGATTAAGCACTTCAGAAATCTTTTATCACAAACAAATTTTGAGGCTGTTAGGCTTGGGTTGGGGGTCAGGAGTAGATGTGGAGGCTGGGCCATAGTGGATTTGTGTGCTCTTCCCCTGGCCTGCCCCCCCCCCCCCCCCCCCCCCCCCCCCCCCCCCCCCCCCCCCCCCCCCCCCCCCCCCCCCCCCCCCCCCCCCGCCAGGCTGGGCTCAGCCAGGGCAAGGTAATTCACAAGAATAGAAACTTCATTCAGTTGCTGATGATTCTGCACAAATACATCTCTTACATTTGAGTTACATTACTTTGAAGACTGAGATTCCTTGAAGATAAAGGAAATCTTTGGGGAAGTTTATATTTTATTTATCAGGCCTCAGTTTCCTGATTTGCAGAATGAAGGACTACTTCTAAAACTGCCTATCATCTCTTAAGGTTGTATGGTAAGAGTAATTGTAAACTGTATCTAATTCTCTTTTACAATCTGGAGAAGGAAACATCTACGTAGATTTCATAATTTTGCATTGCAAATCAGAAATATGACTCAGGAGAACTGAACACTGTTCAATGCCTGTACACGGTAGTAGAAATTGGTCCAACCATTTAGAATACTAGGTGTACAAATAAGATAGAAAGCCACCAGTACCCACATTCCACATGGTGGGAGGGATGAGCTTCCTTTTCCATTTGTCACTCTAAATTTTCCCAGTCAGCTTGAAGAGTTTAAAATGATTGCTAACTCTGAGAAATCAAGAGGTTGGCAATTACGATTTGGATATTTAAGAAAATAGATTAATACTATAGTGATGTGATAATGTATAAGAAGAGGGGTATTTTAATGTGAAATTCATAAGATGAATGAAAGTATTGATTTTTTACCCAACAAAAATAGGTAATAGATATGACTTTCTGAAGATTTTTTTTAAAGATTTATTTTTATTATTTTTTGACAGAGAGAGAGAGAGACAGACAGAGAAGGGGAAGGGCCCAGATCAGTCTCCATAGTTGACAGCATTAGTTTAACATATAGTTTTACTTCATAGGTGGGCGCTGGGCTATGCAGGGCAGGAACTGGGCCAGGAGCCTCCCGCACAGGCCCTGGCAAGAACTGAACTGGGGACACACCCCAGTTCGGCATATGGGTCCGCCGGGGCCGGGGCCGGGATTCGATCCTTGGGCTCTGGGGCTGCAAAGTGAGCACTTAACCTGCTGAGCCATCCCAGCTTCCCCAAGATTTTTAGTAATGTTAAAACAAGTACATTTTTCATAGTTTGGAAAAGAAAATTTGCACATTTATGTAAAATAAAAAAGTTTCTGTGCCTTAAGTTCTTTTATAAACCAGTTGAGTATATGAGTTTTGCCGTATGGAACATTGACTTTAATAAAATGCATTACATTTAAAGCAGTTTTTGTTGTGAATATATGAAGACATAGGTCACGTAAGCTGGACTTAAGTAATTGTTCTATTCATATCCTTAGTATTTTTAGTTAAGAAAAATTGTAAATGTATAGTCTCATTTAATAAGACATTTCTGAAAACTTAATTGAAGGTGAAATGAGATAATGATTAAACCTCAATATTAGTTAGCATTTGCCATTTGTATTTATCCTCTTGTCGTTTCAGACCCCCACCTCTGTTTCTTTTTTTCCTCAGAGAAAGTGATGTGGAAATTCTGTACCACACAATGAATCAGGTCCATGGCTGGGCTTTTATTATTCTATTTCTGGAGTATAAACTTTCCCTGCTGTGCTGAGATCTTGGAATTCAGTCGCCTGAATGAGATCCTCCTTTGTTTTGAGTTGCATACTTTTGCTGTCATTTCACTAATACTGAATTCACAATTCAACGAGCAGTTTTCTGAGAACTAACTATATAGGACATGCATAGCTGTGATAGAGATCAAAGCCTAAAGCCTTTATTTCATTTACTCCCAACATTCCTATTATGTATTTTGAATTCTGTTTTATAAAACTGCTCCTCAAACTTTATTTATTTGTCAATATGTTCCATGTAAATGTAAATATTGACCTTCCTTTATTTTTTAATCACTGCACAGCTAAAGTGTTAGGAAATTAATTTAATCAACACCCATATCCCATTGAAGGGGCTTGGGTTGTTTTCTGTCTTTTGTTATTAACGACCTTGTGATGAATCCTGAAATGAACATCTTTGCATACTTGACTCAGCATTATTTCTGGAATTTTGAATGCTTAGGTTTTTGACATCATGTCTTTCAGAAATTTTATACCAGTTTTTATTCACATGAGCAGAGTAAGATAGTTAATATTAAGCAGGTGATCGCTTTGTGCTTAAATTTCTGCTTCATCACTGAATTGCATCTCTGGAGCCCATCACAGGTCTTTGTGACTCACATGATACACAAAGAAACATATTTATTAAGCCAGGTTTTTTCTTTGTGAGCCTATGTCTTCAAGTTCCAGAGACACCATAGTTTCCAGAAAATTCAACAGTTATATTATTTTGAGTGATAAGAGTACTTTAAAATTTCATTTTATAAATGAGTGTTTATTACATAAATTTTTTGTTTCGTGATCTCAGAAAAATACAGATTTTTCTTTCAGTTGGGTTGAGTTACTCCCAATATATAAATTTATGTGAGTGGTTTTGATTATTTTTAAAATGTTAACCCACTGGTCACTTTTGATTGTTTCCTGTTTTCATTTCTTTTGATTTGGCTAATAAAAAAATTCTAGGAAGTTGAAGTATGTAGAGAAAAATAGTCTTTTTTCTTCCACCTGTCTCCTTTAATTATTCTACTTTTAAATACAGCTTTGGACTAAAGAAGTCACTAATTTCAGATACTGGTTAAGAATCCTCTTGCCTTTTATCTAATGGCAAAAAGAATAATTTTAATGAAGATGATTTTCCCTTTAATTCTTTATTTTGGCTGATATTAAGCTGTATACAAAATGAGTGAAGATCAGCAAATATATATCATATTAATGCTTGGGGTTAAAATCCAGTCTACAAGTCTTCTTGTTTTTCTTCTCAAGTTATTTCACTTTTTGTTTTGGGGAGCGTGTTATCTTTTTCAGACAATGAATGGGTTCCCTTAGTAAGATAACTGTAACCTGTAGAAGTCCTGTTAAAGATGTGTACTCATTTTTAGTTAAGGAAAATAAAATATGAAAAGGAAGGAAAAATAAAACATTTTAAGAAAAACTTTAAAAATACATTCAGTGTTTTGCATATCTTAGATCTTGTGAATAGTTTTGCAAAGTTTAGACATCCTTTAATTTTCTTCCAGCTAATATAATATAAAATCTTACGGTTCGTATAATTTGAAACACATTAGGCAGTGTGAAAATCGGAACCCCATGAACCAGATTAGATAAAATTTGAGCCACATTTTAAGAAACATGTTTTCTTTTTTCTTTTTATTTTAAATAATGTGAAACTACCATATCTGTTTATTTTTGTTGGGAAATAAGAACCTTAATAAAGTTTTCCACCATTTATTTTGAAAAAGTAAAACATGACGAGAGTATAAATTAATACTGCTTTATAAAATAATTTTGTATGGACCTCAGATGCACAGAATTAGATTAATCAGCATCTGTGGTATGTGTTGCACTGTTATCTTTGGTCCATGAATTGCTCTTTTAAATTTTGATTATGTATGTGTTTGTTGCTTTTGAAAATTATTGAGTAAACAACTGTTTTCATTTGTTTCATAAGAAAGTTTTCATTCACATAACAGTGAGATAGTGTAATATTTAAGTATGTGATCCCTGTGCACTTAAATGTCTGCTTTGTCACTGACTTTGTATCTGTGGAATCCACGAAAGATCTTTGTGACTGACATGATGAACAGAGAAGCGACTTTCCTCTGTGAGCCCATCTTTAACCATGGAAAACACCATTAATTTCCAAAATAATTCTCCAGTCATTCTCCTCCCCTGCCAGATAATAGTCTTGAATTTTGTATTTTTAAAATTTCTTTATATTTACATACATATAAACATTTTTATTCACATGTACATATGCCTACATGGTCTTATACTTCCTTGGTTAAGTTTATTCCTAGGTATTGTTTTCTTAATTTCTCTTTCTGATGGTTTGTTTTTGCTATATAAAAATGCGACCAATTCCTGAATATTAATTTTGTATCCTCCTACTTTACTAAATTCATTTATTAGCTCTGATAGTTTTTTGGTGGAGTCTTTGGCATTTTCCCTGTTGTATACTTTACATATATACATTTTTGTCAGTTATGCTCAACATGACCACTACCAGTTGCTTCTCTCAAAGGATCAACCACTAGCCTCATAGGTTAGATTTGAACTTAATACAAATGACATTTAGTAGTTGTGTAAAATCAGACATGGGAGACAGATATGTACTCACATATCTCTTATAAGTAAAAAATAAATAAATTTGTCTATGTAAATATCTGTACACATTTATACTTTTCGGTTTTTTATGGGCGAGGGTTGCCAATTTTGGTTCTGGCTTCCCAAGGTGATACATTTAAATTTGTTGAGCTTTTCTGTTGATAGATATTGATATAAGAAGTATATGCTTTTATTACCCTTTTACTGCTTCTAACTACTAGTCTTAAAAGCATAGTTTTCTAATATGAAAGCTTTTATTCCAGGTCCAGTGGCATTGTAGAGCTCGGATGGTTGCAGGAGCCAATTTTTACATTGTTGGACGAGACCCTGCTGGCATGCCTCATCCAGAAACGGGAAAGGATCTGTATGAGCCAACTCATGGTGCCAAAGTGCTGACAATGGCCCCTGGCCTGATCACTTTGGAAATAGTACCCTTTCGGGTTGCAGCATACAACAAAAAAAAGAAGCGTATGGACTACTATGACTCTGAACAGTAAGTTTCACATCCTCTGCCCAAATCTGAAACACCTTTTGCCCCAAGCTGCTCCCAGGGCTTTAATGTACTGTGTTATCTTTACAACAACTTTACTAATGACAAGCTTTTCCATACCTATTTCATAGAAAGGCAGACCAAGGAAACTACTTTCTCAATATTCCAGAAGTTAGCAATAAAAATTGATTCTGGCTTCATGGTTAATGATTCTAGGAAGTTTTGTTGTGAAGTATTTAAGGGCAGTATTGACGTTTCTGTGTCAGTCACCATATCTACTCTATCCAACTGAGCATATGGAAGGAGTCTAGGGACTTAATGATGAGTTATTACTCTGCTAAGCCCAGGGTGTGTATGTGGTAAGGAAGAGTTGAATATTCTTGTAATCACTGTGACAGGCACTGTCCTAATAGTTTTGCAGATATTATTTCCTACAATGGCCTTATGAGGTAGGTGCTGTTATTATCCCCATTTTATAGATTAGTAGTAAGCTGAGGCATGCAAAGTTCAAATAATTGTATAAGATCTTAGAGCCTCTGAATGGCAGCCCAGCAGTTGAACCCAAACACTGTGGCTCCTGACCTCTAAGAATGCAACTTTGTTCTTTAGAAATCTTAGGAGGGGCAAAAAAACTCACAAGCTTTTAGTACAAATTATTGGTAGTATTGAGCATGGATTCATCTTCCTTTGATGAAATTGTAAGAATTTCTATCTGTAGATGATATCAGTAGGCGGTACACTCTAAATTTAGAGTGGCAGTGTGACTCTAGCTTCAGAATTCATGGTTCAAGCCCATCCTTGTGTGACTTGAGGGTCCTGCATGATCTTATCTCTAGAATGACATCCATGGGCAAGAAGATTCTCTCGTAGCTCAAAATCTATAGTTCTTTTCATGATCTGTACTTATTTTTACATTTTAGTAGGTACTTGTACATAGAAGTTTTTTGTGTTTTTTAAGATTTATTGTTTGAGAGAAAGTGAGAGAGAGAGAAGCAGGGAGGGCCCAGAGCAGTCCCCATATTTGTCCGTCATTAGTTGTGACATAGTTTCATTCCACACAGGTGGATGTGGGGCTGTGCAGGGTGGGAACTGAATCGAGGGCCTCCCGCATGGGAGGTGAGAACCTTTGTTGCAGGGCTTGGTGGTTAGTTCAGCATATGAGTTTGCATGGTCCGGGGCTGGGATTCAATCCCCGGACCTGGCAGTTGCTTATCCTGCCTGCTGAGCTATTCCAGCGTCCTCCATGAGTTGTTTTCTTGATTCATGCTTATTTAATATACCTGCTTCTTTTTTTCTTTTTAGTACAGATTATAATTTATTTCAGCACATAAAACAAATAGTTATTTTTTATTTATGTTTTTATCAGTGTCTCCTTTCCTGACAGGTACTAATTGAAAATTGAACATGGTTTGACAACCTTTAATCTGAGAGGTTTTATTCTTTTCTTGTGGTATTTTACAGTTGACTCTGTGTTGAGGAATGATCTTGATTCTGACTCTGTATCCTCATTTGGTATGTCTCATTTTGTGACAGTGGGTACAAGAAAGGAAAAGAAACCTTTTTAAAAATTAAAACATTTTGTTTCTGAAAGAGACAAAGTTTGGTGTTATGTAATGTCTTTGAAATCAGTGATAAGCTGTCTGGATAAAGAAAGACTATTACCAATGGAGTTAGAAGAATTTGTTGGCTTCTTGTTTCATGACGTAAATAATTCTGGAGAAAATGCACAATTTTATATGATTGCAGGCTTTTCTGAGTGATGAACTGTAGCTAAAATACAGGAAAACCTTTAGTCAGTGAACAGAAAAGACTTATGTAACTGGTACAGACAAGCATCAAAGAACTAAGTGTTCCATATGGCGTAGGTATGGAATTCAGGTCAGGAGCAATTCTAGCCTATTATTTCCTGAACACCTGAAATATGGCCCAGATTTCGATATACTCCTGAACCATACCATGAGAAGAATTTGCAATAAACCAGAACGTTTTTACCCTTGTACAAAATCAGAGTTTGCTAACACCTAGAAATAGTTCTAAATGGTGGCCTGTTTAGTTTAGTTTTGGCCTAAAAATGTGTGTGTGCGTGTGCATGCACACGCACACACACATATGTATATATACACATACACTTACTACAATTTCTCTGTCTGAAAAACATACTGCTATAAATGTGGTGTGCTAAGTGTTGTAAATAGACTGTTCTACCAAAGGGATGCCTTAGAACCTTTTTTAAAAAAGAAGGATTTTAAGGAAAAACAAAAACAGTTATAGTAAACCTTGAACTTTATTACCACAAAAGGTGATTGAAAATAAGAATATAAATTAAATATTAAGGAAAGTAAAAACTTTTTGAATGCAATTCTGTCCTTTTGTGGTTAAAATTATGTAAGGTCACCATCAGAGATTCAAATTTACAGTGCTCCCTCGCTTATCCAAAGTTTTGCTTCTTGTGGTTTCAGTTACCTTTTGTCAACTGTGGTCTGAAAATATTAAATGGAAAATTCCAGAAATAAACGATTGATAGTTTTAAATTGCACAGTATTCTGAGTAGCATGGTGAAATCTCACGCCATCTCACTCCGTCCCACCCAGGCCATGAATCATCCTTTTTATTCAGCGTATCTAGGCTGCCTGTACATGCTCTCCACTAAGGTGTGTCACTAAGTAGGTGTGTCGTTGAGCCTATTGACTGTCCTGGTAATTCATTGCTTCTGTTTAAGTAACCCTTATTTAACTTAATAATGTCCCCAAAGTACAAGAGTAGTGATGCTGACAACTCAGATAGTCCAAAGAGAAGCTATAAAGTGCTTCCTTTGAGTAAAAAGGTGAGCATAATTCAGTAAGGTATTTTGAGAGAGAAATCAAGAGATCACATCACATAATTTTTATTATAGTATATTGTTATAATTATTCCATTTTATGTGATGGTTGCTAATCTTTTACTGAGTGTAATTTATAAATTAAACTTTATCATATGTACGGTATAGGAAAAACATGTAGTATATATAGGATTCAGTATTATTTGTGATTTTAGGAATCCACTGGTGGTCTTGGAATGTGTCCCTATGGATAAGAGGGGACTACTGTACTTTGTTTGGGGGAAAGCCTGCACATTGATAGTTCTTTTTTAAGGTTCATGGTATTGTTTTGAAAGAAGGTGAGAGAGAGCCCGAGAGAGCCCAGAGCAGTTTCCATAGTTGTACACCATTAGTTGTGACGTGGCTTCATTCTGCACAGGTGGATGTGGGGTCGTGTTGGGCAGGAACCAAACTGGGGGTCCTCCTGCATGGGAGGTGACAAATTTCGCCACTGAGCCATCCCAGTGGTTACCAGTTGTGCCACGGTTCAGCTTATGGGATTGCACAGGCCAGGGCTGGGAATCAAATCCTGGACCTCTTGATTGGGTGGCAAGCACTCAACCACTGAGGTATCCCATCCCCAGGCACTTCTTATGAAAGCTCCCCAGCTGAGAGTTCCCAGGAAGGTTAGCATCGCCTTTCTACAAGTTTATAAAACATATAGTGTCAGAGATGGAATGCTGGGCCAGGCAACCCTTTGCTTCTCACCCCACATGCCATTTGTTATTTGTTTTGAAAGTAATACTCCGTCAATTGTAGAGAACAGAAAAATGCAATAATTCAGCCAGTGTCCAAATACTTAAAATGTAGGTGAGTTTCCATTTTGATGAATCAAGGAAACTAAACTAAATAGACTTGGATCTTTTATCTTTTACATGTTCCTTTTGCCGATGTTTCATTACTCTGGCTTCTTTGCAGGATCAGCTGAGTTAATCACACGCAGGACCCTAAAACCCATCTGTGTGTAGTTACTTGACTGATGTGCTGAGATGAGAGGCCCTTGATAACTTCATGTATTGTTAAATCTGTGTAGTATTGCTTTAAGTCTCTCTTTTAATCATTCAAAAGCTAAATAATTACATCAGTTCTCATAAGATTTTCCAATGATGAATTCTATATTAGTTGCATAAGTGGCTCATTTTCTTGGAATTTTTTTGAGTTACCAAATCTTAATAACTTGTAACTTGGGAAGCTTTAAAGCTGCATTAGTTTTCTAATTTTTTATATTGTGTTCAAATATAATTAAGTTGATGGGAATATGTTGGAAAGTGATTAAAATTTTATGGAAAGGCAATAGTCTTTGATGTAGTGAGAAAACAGTTATTAATTATGCACATATGAGGTTGTCTTATATTTGATTAACGGACATTATTCAATGCCAACTTTTATGTAATTAATGATTTTGTAGCTTTTGATTTGACTAAATACCCATGTAAGACAAGGCTTAGCAAGAAAAAACAAACCATGAAAATTTCAGGCAAGATATTATTGATAGGAATTATCATAGAAATCATCTGTTTGTACTTAGGACATTGAGTAGGTTCATGTTCACTGTAATAGTGACTCAAGGAAATTTAGTACAAGATTAAAGCCTGTTCTTTCAGATACTACAAACACACTTTTAGAGAAAAAAACATTTTTTTTTGGTAGTTTTTTGCCTTTATGCATTAAATCTTTGTATTTGGGTAAATATAATAATGTGGTTCAGATTATTGAAATAGCAACTAATGAAAAGAACACACATGAATAAGAGTACCTTGTGGAAATTGGTAATAGAAGGGACAGGTGGATATAAATGTTAGCTGTCTAGTTATTTCCACATTCTCAATACACTATTTCTTCCATAGTTTTTAATGCTGGAGTATACCTTAAACCAGGGGTTCCCAAACTTTTTATACCCTAGGGCGCATTCTAAAATATCGGTAGGTCGGCGGGCACCAGCTATTTCTAAGGATATTTATTATTGAACAAGAAAAAACATAATAAACAAAAATAATTTTCAAATAAATTTATTGTACAAATTATATACACACAAAGAAACATATATACAAAACGTAATACAAAGTAAATAAAAAACACACGTATAATAAAATTATTTCAAAAAACATAAAAGAAAACATAAAAAAAACCAATCTGTCAGTGTGATCTTTGGCATTGCATTTCATTGGTCAGTGCCTCGTAATTAGGAGAGTATGATGACAACCCTGTTAGCAAACAATTATTAAGATGCTCATCGGTAAGTCGAGATCTATATCGTGACTTTATTAAATTCATGTTTGAAAACAAAGATTCGCATAAATACGTTGACCCGAAAAACGATTTGATTTTATATGCCGCTTTTTGTAAATATGGGAACCATTCTTTGTTGACTATTTTCCGTAAGTCCTCTGATATTAAGGATTTTAGCAAAATATCGTTCTTAAGGTTCAAAATTTCTAACTCTAGTTCTTCTGCTTTCCCCTGAACAAGGTCTGCAATACATGCGGCTAGTTCTATTACATTTATTTGGCAAGTAAAAGGATTGATACAGAAGGAGACAATTGGCTCGATATTTGTAAACTGTAGAAATCTCTCTTCAAACTGTTTTTGAAGCACTTGCAGGGTCTCAATAAATAATGACACGTTTAATTCATTGTTACCTAGTATTTTCCTCATATATGGGAAGTACACGAGAGACTTGATATGCAGATGTGATATCAACAAAGTCAATTTCGCTTTCAATGCGTTTACAGAGCTTATCATTTCAGCTAGATTTTTGTCTTTTCCCTGCAACTCCAAATTGAAAGAATCTAATTTTTCCATGGTGTCAGCAAGAAAACCCAAATCCACCAGCCAGCAAGAGTCTGTTAGTTCATCCTAATTTTCA
>PVKE010034661.1:0-17283 GCA_004027555.1 Craseonycteris thonglongyai
TTTTTTATCTTTTCACATTTATAGAGAGAAATTATCTTTTTGTCTTCAGTGCATAGTTATTTCTATTTTACTTTTCGACAGATAGAGAGAGAGACAGAGACAGAGACAGTTAGAGAACCGAACTGTGGGAACTCCCCAGTTCAGCACGTGGGTCCTGCCTGGGCCAGAGCCGGGATTCGATCCTCGGTCCTCGTGGCCTCAAAGCGAGCGCTCAACCCGCTGAGCCGTCCCGGCTTTCCCCATATATATATATATATGTTTTTTTTTTTTTTTTTTTTTTTGAGAGAGAGCGAGCGAGCGAGCTGAACTGGGGGAGCTCCCAGTTCAGCATATGGTTCCGCACAGGCCGGGGCCGGGATTTGATCCCTGGTCCCCAGTCCCCAGCACTGCAAAGTGAGCGCTTAACCCACTGAGCCACCCCGGCTTCCCTAGTTTATTTCTAATAATTAATTATTAAGCCTTAATGAATTATTAATTCATTAAGCCTGATATTGCAAAGACTGTAAGTCAATAGTCAAATAACTATCAATTGTTATCAATAGCTCTATCAAGCTCTCAAGGCCATCGATCAAACAGACTTAACTTTCTATTGCTATGTAAATTAACATGAATTTTAGCAGTGTAAAGCAATGAACATTATTTTATGTAGCTTGCTAACCCTGATTCTGGGTATTCAATAAGGCAGGAGTCCCCAGCCCCTAAGCCACAGGTTGGTATTGGTCTGTGGCCTGTCAGGAACCAGGCCGCACAATAGGAGGTGAGTAGTGGGCGAGCAAAGCTTCATCTATATTTACAGATGCTTCCCATCACTCACATTACCTCCTGAGCGCTTCCTCCTGTCAGATCAGCGGCGGCATTTAATTCTTAGAGGAGCATGAACTCTATTGTGAATTGTGCACATGAAGGATCTAGGTTGTGCACTCCTTGTAAGAATCTAACGCTTGATGATCTGTGGTGGAGCTGAGGTGGTGATGCAAGTGCTGGGGAGTGGCTGCAAATACAGATTCACATTAGTCAAGAGGTGTGACTGCACAGAGACTCTAATAAATCACTTGCTTGCAGACTCATTAAAACCCAATCAGTGAGTGGCAAGTGACAATTAAGCTGCATCTGGTGGCAGGCTTTATAATGAGAAGGGAGTTGATGTTCTTCAGTTGTACAGCTGCATCTGGTGGCAGGCTTTAAGTCAGAATCCAACACTTATTTTAGTTCAGATGTGGCCTGCCCATTATTTTGTCGGTACCTCGTTCCCACATTGCACACTGGTCTCAGTCACAGTTTTGGTAAACCCACAAGCTACTCCTAGCCAAAAAGAGTAAAAAACAAATGTCACTGAAGAGCTTCTTTGAAAATTGAGAAAGACCAAATGATGAGACAGAAGAAGACGCTAAGACTGCTAACAAAAAGAAAGCTGCCTTTAAAAGAAAATACCAAGAGTCCTACTTAAATTACAGGTCAGGGCAACAGGTAATTCACCTTCTCCAAACCCACTCTGTATAATATGTGGTGACTGGCTATCCAATGAAGTCATGAAACTTTCAGATTTGTTTTGCCACATAAAGACCTAACACCTTGCATTAAAAAACAAGCCTTTGGAGTTTTTCAAAAGAAAAAAACAACGAGACACAAAGAACAGAAACAGTTACTGAAGGCCATGACTTCGTCAAATGTGTCTGCACTGAGAGCATCATTCTTAGTGGCTTTAACCGCATTGCTGAAGCTAAGAAGCCCTTTACTATTGGTGAAGAGTTGCTCCTGCCTGCTGCTAAGGACATTTGTCATGAACTTTTAGGAGTGGCTGCAGTTAAAAGGTGGCACGTGTTCCTCTTCCAGCTAACACCATCACTAGATGAACTGATGAAACAGCAGAGGTATTGAGACAATTGTTAGAGAGGATTGATGAATCACCACAGTATGTAATTCAGGTAGATGAATCTATTGATGTTGACAACAAGGCAACAATACTTGTTTTTGTGTAATATATTTTTCAAGAGGATATGCTTGAGGATATGTTACATGTACTTCTGTTGCCAACCAATACCACAGCTGCAGAACTATTCGTCTTTGAACGATTACACATCAAGAAAACTGAACTAGTCATTTTGTGTTGGTATACGCATGGATGTAGTGGCTGCCATGACTGGGTAACTTTCTGGTTTTACTTCTTGGGTCAAAGAGGTCACTTCTGAATGTAAGTCTACAAACTGTCATCCACAGAGAAATGCTGGGTAGCTGAAAAATCTCACCTCAATTTAACAACATTTTGCAGGATATGATTAAAATTATCAACCATATTAAAGTACATGCACTTAACTCACATCTGTTCACATAGCTCTGTGGGGAGGTGGATGCAGAGAACATACATCTTCTCTTATACACAGATGTGAGATGGCTTTCTAAAGCTGGATCATTGGCCAGAGTTTTTGAGTTATGAGAGCCACTCCTGAGATTTGTTTTAGAAAAACAGTCACCACTGGGAACACATTTCAGTGACACAGAATGGATCCCAAAACTTGCTTACTTGTGTGACATATTTAGCCTGCTCAATGAACTCATTGAGCACTTTTGGGAAGAATAACAACTGTGTTCAAGTAGCACATAAAGTGTCTACATTCAAAGCCAAGCTGAAATTATGGGGGTGATGAGTGAATATTGGGATTCCTGAAATGTTTCAAACATTAGTAGAGATTTTGAAAGAAACTGAACCAGGGCCTTCTTTCTCCCAGCTAGTGCATGATCACCTATCTCATCTTCCAAGAGAATGTGAGCATTACTTCCCAACCACATAAGACCCCCAAACCAGAAGGAATGGGTCCACGACCCATTTGTGAATAAGCCAGCTGAAGAGACTTTCTCCAAGCTAGAGGAGGATCAACTGCTTGAGATCACAAATGATGGTGGCCTGAAAATGTTTGAGACAGGTTCAAATCTCAATACGTTCTGAATAAAGTCGAGGTGGAATTTCCTGAGGTTGCCACAGAAGCACTGAAAAGTTTGCTTGCATTTCCAACATCTTATCTTTGTGAAGAAGGGTTTTCTGCAGTGACAGCAACTAAAACAAGATTATGGAGCAGACTAAATGTAAGCAACACTTCGGGTGTCACTGTCCTCCCTAACTCCCAGATGGAACCGACTAGTTGCAGAAAAACAAGTTCAGGGCCCACACTGATTCTGCATTACAGTGAGCCATATAATTATTTCATTATATACTAAAATGTAATAATAATAGAAATAAAGTTCACAATAAATATAATGCACATGAATTATCCCAAAACCATCCTCCTTCTCCATCTGCCTTGGTCTGTACAAAAATTGTCTTCCACAAAACCTCTGGTGCCAAAAAGGTTGGGAGCTGCTGCAATAAGGTTTTAGTCAAGCTGTCAACCAAAACTGCGGTTGTATGAATGTCTGACAGGGACCGGAGGATCTGATTCTGTGATAGCTCAATCATAGGGTCAGTGGCAGAAAGGCTCAATTGGTTATCACATGGGTTCCACCATAGAGCTATGCTACATGATAGCTGGCTTCTCCCCAAACGAGTGATGCAGAAGAGAGAGACAGACCAAGATGGAATCTACAATTATCTTTTATAAGCTAACTTCAGAAGTAACATACTGCCAACCTGTCACATTCTATTGGTTACACAGATCAACCTAGCACAAGCTGGAAATGGAATACCCAGTAGTTCGAATACCAGGAGGTGGGAGTCATTGGAGGGCATCTCAGAAGTAGACAAACACAGATGGTCAGGATAAGCACGTATGACTTTGTATTTGAGAACTGAAATAAGTTTTTACAAAATGCCCTCCATTTAGCCCACGAGGGCTATGGGCTAAAATACCAGCCTAAAACCATAAAAAAAAATAAACATAGCATGTGTTCTTCTACTACCCCGCCATTTGGTCACCTCTCTGCTATTTCTGGAGCCTCTGTTCCATCTGTTGTTGGAAGCAACCAGGGAGCCTATGTAACACTACTCAATTAGAGTATGAGTATTTCTAGATATTTAATCTCTCCTCCTCTGCTGCCCCAAACAAAAATTCTAAATACAATAAAAAGTTTCCCATGTTTTATTTCCCATATCACACTCTACTCTAGCTAGAGCACAGACCCCTTTTCAATCAGGCGTTCCCATGCCAGCAAAAGAAGGGTCAACTGGTAGCCGTGACATACTCTATTACAGAGAAAGGAATGACTTTATGGATGTATATGGATTTTCAAAGATTCAATATTGGAGCCACATGTGACACAACTTTGCAGAGTTATGACGCTGTCCTACGGGCTATGAAATGTGTTACAAACTAGGAATTAGTATTTTGAATATGTCCTCTCATAAGTAGAATACAGTAGTAAACAAAGGATAGAATTATACCTAAATATATACTTAGAGCAAACAATGTATTTTACTCCCATGATTCTGTGCTCTGCTGATTTGGAAGTTTGGGTTTTAAGGAATGCTTTAAAAATAGTTGTTGAATTACCTTGATTGACTCTCATTGTATTGATTCAGAGCTTGAGATTGCCTTTTGCTCAGCGCAGCTTCTCATATATTTAGATCAAAAGGGAGTATTAATATTGACTGAGAGGAATAAGTATTACATAATAGAGGGAAGAATATGAATGGAACCTAGATGGTCCTCTAAGACACCCACCATTACAATTATACTGAATACTAAATGTATAGATATGACCTCCAAAATCACAGATCGCTCATAAAAGTTTAGATTATACCACTGGGTAGAGATTCCCATCAAGTTTAGGTGCTGCCTGCAAGCCAGAAGAATTTAAAATTGGTGGTGAAAGAGGTCATTTGTAAAACATGTGTTACGACCTCATGATTAGTTTTAAATACCAAGGACCATATCCTTTATCCATTTTTAATTTTTGTTATTCTTTTTTTTCTAAACTGTAGCAAACAAACTTCCTTCCATAGAAAGAAATACGGATTTCTTAGAGAACCTGGACTTTGAATTGGATGCAAAAATTGATGAAATTTTAGGTCATCTTTCTTTGGAAATGAATGTTTCAGTGGTATAAGAAATAATTGCATTATATCAAGTGGAATCAATGCATTTTCAAGCATAAAAGGAGGAATATGTATAGATGTTGGGGCAAAATTGATGGATTATAGTAGATATTCACCTCTTGTTGATTATACATCCCTTGAATGCCTCAAATTTAGAAGGAATTTCCTGATAGATAACAAGTATACACTTGCCTTAGATGGAATTTCTGTATATAAAGATAAGAAAGTCAACTATCTAGAAGCAAAGATGAAGTCAAAATGCTCAGTTTATATTGCACCATTTATCAAGTAAATATAAGTTTCAAAACTCTATGTCAAATTCCTTGTATGGTAGAACATAGAAAGATATTATGATTGTGTATTTATTTTTGAGTCTGCCCTCAACTGTCAATACTTTATGGAATAGTCGGTAGAAGTTTCAGCAGCTTTTAAAACATCTAATATTGTCTGTAGATAAATCCTGGGGTTGTGAACATTTGAAAATACTTACTATGGTTGTTAGTTAGATCAAGAGAGCCAACATTTCATACTTAGAGTGGCTCAGAAAATTATTAATATGACAGGAAATGGAAAACAGTAATGCCAAAAGATCAGACCCCAAAAAACATTTTGCTATTTTATTCAAGAAAATACAAAAAAAATTGATTCATTTCTTATTTTTCTGAGGTTTCCTGTTTTACTTCCCCTCTATCCTTAATCTATAAATATTATTGTGCTTCCAGCTCACCTAAGGAATCGTTTTTTATTTACACTTTGTTTTTCTATGATCTTATCTAGCTTTATGGCTTTAAATAACAACAATATGCCAATCCTACCCATAGGTCTCTCTAAATCTGAGCTTTTCTTTGAACTCCATTTTCATATATGTAACTACATAATAATAAGTGGTAGAATCCTGTGAAGATAATGACATTTTACTGTTTTCAGCTCACATATACACAAACAGGATGATTTTATATGGTTCAAACTAATCAATATCTTCATTTGGATGTTATACAGCAATCTCATATTTAACAATTAGAAAACATCACTCATGACTTCCACCTCTTTACTCCCTTGTCTACTCCTAACCCAATCTTTTTACCTCAGTAGGTATATGAGTATGGCAAAATGTTTCACATGGGTGCGCTTGATCAAAACCGAGAAAGGGTTCTTGATTTTTTTCCCCTAAATTCAGTACGTTAACAAGCCCTATTTCTTTTCTTCTTCTATGTGTCCTGTAGCCACTTCTTTCCTTCTCAGATGATAAAGTCCTGTTAAAGTCATCATCACTTCTTATCTTGGCTACTGCTCCGTTGCCCTGACTAGTTTCTCTTTATATTTGATCACCTTTAAAGGACACATTCTTATCAGAATAGAGGTTTTTATTTCTTTTCATGTAAATTACATTATGTTAATCCCATGTTTAAAAGAAATAACATCACCCTATCAAGTTTAGATAATAAATGCTGAGTATTTATCATCGACTACAAAGCCCTACATATTCTGAATCCAGCTTATTTCTCTGATCTCATCTAGTGTTACTTTTCTCTTTCTCATTATGCTCAATTCACACTGGTTTCTTTGTCATTAACTTTAATATGTCAAACTTATTCTTCTAGTATCTCACTGAGTTCTCATCTCAGATTTTCCTATAGTAGCTCTTTTTGTCATGTATTTTTCAGCTCATAGCACATCTTCAAAGAAACTCCTGATAATTCTGTGTAAAGTGCCTTACTCTGAATGAAGTCACACTTTCATATTACCTTGTTTTCTTTTCTTCATAGCATTCTGTTTGTAATTTTCTAAAAATTTCTACTTATTTATTGTCTATTTTACCCTTTTCCCCCTTAACTTTCAGAGTAAAGTTACTTTACAGTTGGGATTTTGCCTTTTTGATTACTACTGCAAACTCTGCACAATGTGCAGAGAACCTAGTAGTCAATCTATAAATGTGTGGGGAAAAAAATGAAAATATATTCTCTCAACTGTTAAAATGGCAGGCAATGATTATATTCATTTCTTAAGTGGTTCATGTACTGAGAATTAAAGATATTCCTTTAAAGCAACATATTTGAATAATTGTAGGAATATTTTATAGATTTTTTTCCCTGAATTTTAGCATATATAATAATTCCATAATATATTATGATGAGTATGGATTATTATTTAAATTATTGTGGATGTACAAGTCTCAATGAGTTATTGCTTAATTGCCTTAAAAGAAGAGCATCAGGTCAAGGATTGAGTTAAAGGTGCAAAAGACGTGGTATATTTTTCGGTCTTGCTTTCTAGTGGTTTAGTCATCAAAGGTAATTAATGATAAATTCCTGCACCTGCCCTTTCTTACTACTAAGAGAGGTATGATGTATATTGAGGTTTTAAATTTCATAGGCAAGAAATACAGCATTTGTGCTTGCTAATCCAACATTTTTACCATTTCTATTACCCCTGGAGATACACTAGTAAAATCTTTGCTTTCTATCCTCAAGTGCCCAGAACTTTGGACTCTGCAACATATAGACTTCACTTCTCATGGGAGAAAATTTTTCCTGGAGAGCTCAACAATGGTTCTAATATATTGGAATTTGAGTTTGCCACCTGGACTTTCTGGGATTCTAATGCCAATGAATTCAAAATCAAAGAATCTTAGTCCACAGGGTGAGATATTTAGGTTGAGAGTTATTATACTATATTATCTCAGGAAGTGAGATGGCTATTTCTCAGTGGTATAAGGAAGATTATGTTTGAAATATAGGTGATTCCTTGGAGTGTCTTTTAGTATTCCCATATCCTGTATTTAAAATAAACTTCACACTATAGCCCAATTCAAAAGGACTGATCACGGCACAGATCTTTAGAAGTAAAGTTTGGGTCTTATCAAACAGAAAAACACAACCAGCCAAGGTGATAACTGAGGGTATAGGGTCACGAATAGGAGAAGAAGATAATTATAATTACTAGCTATACCCACATGAAAAGTTACAAAAACAAGAACTTGTATTTTTTTTATTATGTGAGTATGAGCATTATCTGAGTGTATATAAAATATTTACTATTCCCCACTTCCCATTTCCTGTTTCCCTCTTATCAAACATAAGAAGTGTTAATAGACGCTGACCTCAAAGCTCAATATTTCAGCTAAAAAAATCAAGGGAGAGTGTGGTTCAGCTAGAAGCGGAATACATTTCAGACCAATGTGGTTAAAGTGAGTTTGCATTATCTTTGGGGAAAGATTAACACATATTTGGTTATTATAAGGGATGGTTGCATCATTATAGGTAAAACCCCATTTTGTTATTACCTTTCAAAGTTCTATATAGTTTTAAATAGTGCATATATCTGCCAAGGTACAAAAAGTTGATTGTGGGGGCTTTATATCATACCAATTTAAATCAGTTAGAACTCTGTTGCCCTTCTGAATTTCCTTCCCTGCAAATTCTGAGATAACGCATAATTTTACATTTTCACCGGAAATGTAGATAAGTTCTAATAGCTCCACATCATCATCAGTACTTGGTACATTCAGTCTTTTTTAATTTCAGCTTTCCCAGTAAGTGTGTAATGACATTTCATTGTGGTTTTATTTCTTTATTCACTTAATGACTAATGATGTTGAATATCTTTTTATGTGTTTAATTAGAATCAGTATATATTTTTAAAGATTTATTTTATTGTTTTTGACAGAGACAGAGAGAGAAAGAGTGAAAGGAGCGGGCCCAGAGCAGTTTCCATAGTTGTGCATCACCAGTTTTCATTCCACACAGGAGGGAGGGGCCACACAGGGTGGAAACTAAGCTGGGGGGCCTCCCGTATGGGAAGCATGCCACCTCGAACCAGGGGCCAAACTGAGGGCGGGGGGCAAGAACCGAACTGGGGGCCTCCTGCATGGGAAGCACACCTCAGTTCAGCATGTGAGTCTGCATTGGCTGATTGGCTGGGGCTGGGGCTGGGATTTGATCCTTGGTTCCTGGGGCTGCAAAGTGAGTGCTTAGTCCACTGAGCCATCCCAACTTCCTGAGTATATTTATTTTGATTAAAGTATGTGTTCAATTTTTGTGTTCATTTTGTAAATTGGCTTGTTTCTTATTTTGAACTCTAAAAGTTTTTCATATATTCTGGATGCAAGTTCTTTATCAGATACTGCCTGAATCTAAAACTAATTATGAAGTCAGAGTAACAGTGAGGTTTTTTCATAAAGACAGACAAATTGATCAGTGGCACATCATAGAGAGTCTATAAATAGACCCACTCAGGTATGGTCAATTGATTTTTTACAAATGGGTCAAGACAATTCTATTCATAATGGATTATCTTTTCAAATACAGAGAATACAAACAGAAATACCCCCAAAAGTGACAAAGTTGATTTCATCAAAATTAAAACATTTTTCTCTTCAATAAACACTTGTTGAGACAACAGGCATGCCAGCTATAGATTGAGAGAATGTTTTGGAATAAAAATCATATGTGGACAAGACTTTAATAGAAAATTACTATTATAATACAAACCTGAGACATAGGCAATTGCAGGGCTGGGGGAAGAAGGGAACTGTTGTTTAATATGAGGATGTTAGAGGAAGAGAGCAAAGGGAGGGTGAGCAGTATTGCTCAGGGAGGCAAGGGAGTTGGGGAGCAGGGGAGCCAGGAACTGTGTCCGGTCCCTGAGGAAGGCTGAGCAACCCAGTGCACAGAGGAGCAGCCCCAGCACCAGGCCTCTGGGCACTCCAGGGCAGCAGTTTCAGACCACAAAGCCCCACCTCCAGCTCAGGGCAAGAAGAGTCCATGACTCCTTTATGTAGAGAAAGTTACCAACAAAGAATCACTTGAGAGTCGGCAGCAGAATGCCCAGGTAGAAGTAAACAGAAGCAGAAGAAATGTAAGGTCCTGAATGGGGGAATATCTATGCAACTGATAAGAAACCCAACCTCCTAAGAGACACCATCTCTACCTGAGGGCATAACATTATCCTCACACTAAAATGATCCAGAGTGGGCAAAAACCTCTGATAAAAAGGCATTAGCACTGATTTAATACTGACCTTTTATGTCCTAGCAGGCTCAAACTCCTCTGAATTAAAACTAACCATATTGATCTAACAGCATCCAAGCAGACCCCTTATTCTTCAATGCAGTCGAATCCCTTAGATGTAACTGTGGTTTAATCTTCTGCCTTCCTGCCTCATTAAGCCTGGCTTGTTTCTTTGATTCTAAATGTCCGACTTGTATCCTACCCTTTTATTGACGGTTTTTGTTTGTGATTTTGCTTCTTTAAGAATTTCTAAACTATTTTCTTTATTGTGACTCTCCCTAAACCCCTGTATCAGTTATCTATTGCTCTAAAACAAACCATCTCAAACTCGAGGATTTAAATTGCAATAATTTGTTATTTTCCAGTTGCTTTGTTTTCTTTCCTCATTGATCTCTCAATCCAGATATTTTCATGTCATAATGATCTCAGGGCCGTGTTACAAAGGATGAAGGCAAAAAATGCAAGGCATCTTAAGCCCCCACACGTGACACAAGAATAAAATGAAAAACAATTGTATTTCTGTGTACTAGCAACCAAAAATCAAAATTATAAAATTAAAACATAGTACCATTAAAAGAGTATCAAACACATGAACTACTTAGGGAAGAATCTGACGTGTGTGAAAGACTCACACACTCAAAAGAATAAAACAGGGGAAGCCGGGATGGCTCAGTGGGTTAAGCGCTCGCTTTGCAGAGCCAGGGACCCAGGATCGTATCCCGGCCCCGGCCCGTGCAGACTCATGTGCTGAACTGGGAGCTCGCCCAGTTCAGTTCTCTCTCTGTCTCTGTATCTCTCTCTCTCTCTCAAAAAAAAGAAAGAAAGAAAGAAAAGAAAAGAAAAGAATAAAACATTGCTGAGTGTAATTAAAGGTCTAAATAAGCAGAGACATGTAACTTGCTCCTGGGTTTGAAAACTCAATATTGTTAAGTGGTGTTGGATGAACAACAGTTACATGGAA
Organism: Craseonycteris thonglongyai; assembly: GCA_004027555.1. NCBI lineage: Eukaryota > Metazoa > Chordata > Mammalia > Chiroptera > Craseonycteridae > Craseonycteris > Craseonycteris thonglongyai. The sequence continues at coordinate 10,997 of PVKE010034661.1, forward strand.
AAAAAGAAAAAAGAAAGAAAGAAAAAGGAAACTGTACCACTCACTTATACCATATACAAAAATAAACTCAAAATGAGTTAAAAGACTTTAAGGCCAAAATTCATAAAACTCCTAAAAGAAAACATAAGAAGTGAACTGACATTACTCAGACTAATATCTTTTTGGGCAAATCCCCTGGAGCAAGGAAAACAAAACCAAAAATAAACAAATGGGATTTCATCAAACTAAAAAGCTTCTGAACAGCAAAGGAAACTTTCAACAAAACAAAAACACAACCTACTGAATAGGAAAATATATTTTCAAATGATATGTTAGATAAGAGGTTGATATCCAGGATATATAAGAAAGTTCTACAACTCAATAACAAAAATATAAACAATTCAATCAAAAAATGGTCATAAGACCACAATATACTTCTCTCCAAAGAGAACATCCACATGGCCAAAAGACACGAAAAAATGCTCAACATCACTAACCATCAGGGAAATACAAATCAAAACCACAATGATATACTACCTCACACCTGTCAGAATGGCTATTATCGAAAAGTCAACAAATACCATGTGTTGACAAGAACGGAGAAAGGGAACCCTGTGTACTGTCAGTGGAACCACAAATTGGTGCAGCTAGTATGGAATAAAAGGTATGGGAATTCCTCAAAATAAAAATACATATACCACATGACTCAGGAATTCTACTTCTGGGTATTCATCCAAAGAAAATGAAAATAATTCAAAAAGATGTATGTATCCCTATGTTCATTATAGGATTATTTAAAATAGCCAAGATATAAGAGCAACCTAGTTGTCCATCAATAGATGAGTGAATAAACAAGATGTGATACACATAGAATGGAATATTATGCAGCAATAAAAAAGAATAAAACCTTGCCATTTGCGACAACATGAATGGACCTAGAGGGTATTATGCTAAGTAAAATAAGCCAGGCAGAGAAAGACAATTACCATATGGTTTCATTTATATGTGTACTCTAACAAAACAAAACAGACTCAAAAAAAAGAGAGAGACCAAAAAGATGACTATCAGAGGAGAAGGAGTGGGGAGATGGTTGAAAAAAAGAAAGGGGGATATAGTCAATAATATTATCATAAGTTTACACTGTGACAGATGATTACTAGAATTAGTAAGGCGATCGCATTGTAGAGTCTAAAAGTATCATATCACTATATTGTGCACCAGAAACTAATATAACCACTATAAGACTGTATACCAACTATATCTAAATAAAAATATTTAAGTAAAAAAATTTAATAATATAAGGATATTATAAAAGACCTCAAAAATAAACTAATATTTAAACAGAGACTTGAAGTGAAAGAAGAAAACAGGAAGAATGCTGTGAAATAGTATTCCAGAAGAGACAACAGAAAGTGCAAAGACCTCCAAGCAAGAACATGATTTGTATGTTTGAGACTGCTCATCCTTATCATTTGCAGGGGCATGGACAAAAGTACAAACAGAAGTTTACATACCATATAGTTAAATATTTTTAAAACATAAATCAAAATTTTTAAAGATTTATTTTATTGTTTTTGACAGAGACAAAGAGACACAGAGACAGAGAGAAACAAAGAGAAGGAGGAGGGCCCGGAGCAGTCTCCATAGTTGTAGTTTTAGACATGGTTTCATTCCATACAGGTGGGCAGGGGTTGCGCAGGGCAAAAACTAGACTGGGGGCTTCCCGCATGGGAAGCACACTCCAGTTCAGCATATGGGTCCGCATGGGCCAGGGCTGGAATTCGATCCTTGGTCCCTGGGGCTGCAAAATGAGTGCTTAACTCACTGAGCCATCCCAGCTTCCTCTAAATCAAATTTTAAAAACAAAATGTATCCAAATAAACCTTCAAAATTACTTGGTACTCTGGCATTCTGAATATCCACAGAGAAACACGTAGCAGTATGGAAAGAGCAAACCCTGAAAGTGGGACGCCAGTGTGATGGTGACCTCCTTCTGTTCCTACTCTGGGGTTTCATACCATATCATAAAGGGCCGTGCAAGCCTGTGTGCTTCCAGCTTGCACATCCAAGCTCTTTCCACCTCTGTACATGGTACGACTACTCTTGAGAGGATGAGCCAAGGAAGAGACCTGTGCAGGCCCTGGAGCTGTAATTCAGGCCATTTTGATAGGTAATTATGGCATTCCAGGCATCCATAGTGTGGTCTAGGATGAGTATATGTTTACACATTCTGTCTCCACAGGCTACTGCTTAGAGGGAAGTGTGCAGCCAATGGAAGGCCAGACTGCAAGCATTTCAAACAGTCATCTTAAGGTAGGAAATCGTTTTTCTTAGGTCTTATGGAAATACTAGTGTAAAAACTAGCTGGGAGTTTATTATGGCTGTAGTTCAGTTAACAGAAAAGAATGTGGTAGCTAAGTCAAAGAGAAGTAGAATCAAGATCATAATTGACAGTGATTTTTAACCCCAATTGCCCATCAGGATCACCTGTGGAACTTTTAAAAAGTACTATTCCCAGGTCATTGACTTCAGAAATTCTGATTTAGGGAAAACTGGGATGGCTCAGCGGGTTAAGCGCTCACCTTGAAGCCCCGGGGACCGAGGATCGAATCCCGGCCCCGGCCCATGTGGACCCACATGCTGAACTGGGATGTGCCCCCAGTTCAGTTCTTGCGGGACCTATGCGGGAGGCTCCCGGCCCAGTTCCTGCCCTGCACAGCCCTGTGCCCACCTGTGGAGTGAAACTATATGGAAAACTAATGCTGTCAACTATGGAGACTGCTCTGGGCCCTTCCCCATCTCTCTGTCTCTCTCTGTCTCTGTTTCTCTCTGTCAAAAATGAATAAAATAAATCTTAAAAAAAAAAAAAAGAAATTCTGATTTCATTGATCTGGGTTAATAAAGTCCAGCCATGGACAGTTTTTTTAAAGACTTATTTTTATTGTTTTTATTGTTTTTGTTTTGTTTTGTTTTTTTGACAGAGAGAGACAGAAAGAGTGGGGAGGGTCCAGAGCAGTCTCCATAGCTGTACACCATTAGTTTTCACTTCACAGGTGGGCTTGGGACTGCGCAGGGCAGGAACCAAATGGGCCCTGGCAAGAACTGAGCTGGGGACACACTCCCAGTTCAGCATGTGGATCCACATGGGCTGAGGCCAGGATTTGATCCACAGACCCTAGGCTGCAAAGTGAGTAGTCAACCCACTGAGCTATCCTGGCATCCCCCATGGACAATTTTAAAAGCAGCCTGGGTGACTCAAACACTGGAGTCAAGATTTGAAACAAAATATATGAGGGCTGTTCAGAAAAATGTCCAGCCATAAATGTCTTTATGTTTCATACTACGTGGTTGGATACTTTCCAGAAGTGCTTTGCCTTTCTTGCTGAATCAGAAAGCTATTACAGAATTTTGAACAGAGAAGTGTCATAATACAGTTCACATTTCAGAAGAAAACTAGGATAACAGCAAGATTGGAATACTCTCTAGGGAGCATGAAGGAGATGTAGTGAAGTCAGTTAGGAAATAATTTCAGTTACTGAAATAATGCAGGAAACATGCAATGGTGTTTTGGACCAAAGTGGTGTCACTAATAAACACTTATATGGTGATACTCGTACAGAAGTCTGGACATCAGGAGAGCTCAAGCCATATAAATTTTGTAACACGTATAAGATTTATGTATAGAACGGCTTTTCAATTTGTTTATGTAGTCAAGTCCAAGTGTTCTAAATTTCACTTATTATTATTTACTTTGTGGTCATTGATTCAGTCTTACCAAATCATGTATTATCAAAAATAATATTATTCATTTTTGATGGTACAAATGATTAATTTATCTTTAAGAGCTTTTTCTTTTTGCATCTGTTTTGATCAATTGACCTTAAATATAATATCATAAGATAAAAACGTTTATGAATAAGATGTCATAAGGAAGAAAGGAGGGAGGGAAGGAGGGAGAGAAAAAGAAAATTGGATTTTTAAAATAATAAATTGGCTATATTTATGTATAGCTTTTATTCGATCAGTCATCTGAATTTATATCTTAAAGCCTACCTTGATATAATACTATGGCCAAGCTATTATTATAATAAAATCACATTATTTTCCATGAGAATCAATGTATTCAGTTAATTAACTATTATAACTAAAATGGATGACGAAATTTCAAAATGTCTAAAAATAATCAGATACTTAATCAAAATATCACATACAGATAGGCATCATATCAACATATAATAGTAATACTTTAGAAATTCTTAAATATTATTTGCAGATGAAAACTATAACCAATATAGTATATTCATAGCATGTGATCCTAAATAACATATTAGGGCTGTGAGATATTATAGCACAGAGAATTTGAATCTATCCTGTGACATGAAAAATATTTTATAATTCACTTTATAATTTTAAAACAGTAGATCTATATTTGCATTATTGTGATTATAGTACAAAAATGATAGAAATATGGGGAAGTATTTTAAAAGTCTGAAAAAAATTAACCCAAATTTTGGGAGTATTTCTGAATTATGGACTAATGTATGATCTGTATTTTTATCTTCTTTTGACATATATGTTTTCCAAGTGTTTACATTGCTCACTATATTTAGTAATGTCAAAATGATTATTTTTTTACTGTGTATCCTATCAGTTGGTTCATAAAGAAAAATAAAGGTAATAATTTCAAAATTAATTTTACATTGATGTTAAGACAAATACAGAAATCTACATGCAAACCCAACAGCTATATGCAATTTGTTTGAATATTTTCTTCTAACAAACAGGAGAAAGCAGAATAAATTTCAACAGAAACTTCAATAAATCTAATATTATCAGTTCTAAGAAAATTTTATGGAAGCAATGATAGACAGTGTATTCCTTCTATAATGAAAATAACATCACTGTTTTTTGAAAATGTTGCTGAATATCCACATATAAATAATTTTAAGTGATCGGTTTATAAATCTTGCACACTCCCAAGTGAAAAAAACATTTTCTTTTGAATTGATAGTGATTATTTGAAGAAATCCAGGAGACATTTTTACTTTAAGGAAACAGTATTAGAAATAGTATAACCAGATGCATTTAAAATTATAGAATGATCTGATGATTACAAATTGAACAAAAAAAAATAGATAAATTTTATTTCTACATGACTAGAGTCCCCCAAAATGTTTTAATGCGTCACAAGACTTTCCATTGATTGCAATATAGACATTGACCATGTCCTAGTGAAGCTTAAAGTTCAATAAGGATGATGGCAGAAGACACTCATTAGAGATTTCATGTAAATTTACAGTGTGACAAGTCAGGACAATTATGTCACCCTTAGTGTGAAATGAAGAGGGACATAGACAGTGAGAGAGAGGGAGGATGTTATTTTGTAGTGTGTTTGGGAAGGAAGAGCAAAGTGATTCAGTGTGAAGGGTATTCTAGGCAGAGGGCAAGGTATTATGGTAGGGAGGAACTCAGTAGGTTGAAGAAATTGAAAGAGCCAGGGCTGATGGAACCCAAAGAGTTAGGGACCAGTCCTTGCCAGGTCACAGAAGCCAGTAGAAATATGGGTCTTTCTAGGCTAAGAGTATTGGGAATGGCAGAATTAAAATTGCATTTCTAAAGATTACTTTAGCTGTAGTGTTAAGAACCAGTTTGGGAAGGAGTAAAAACAGATACAGGTGACGAACTTGGAGGAGTATCTTTTGGTCAACAGAAAATTGGACTTGGTTGTAGAGCTGGAGAAAAATGAATATGTTCAAGGAATATTCATGGAGTAGAAATCAAATAAATTTATTATGTAGATTTGTTTTGAGGACTGAAAAGAAAAGAGTTTTTGCCTTTTGTAACAGGATGGATTTTGCTCCTATTTAGTATAAATTAATTTGAGACTGATAGATTGGAGGAGGACAAATTGTAATTTCTGATATTTCAGGATCAGACTAATCATATGTTAGTGTAACAAGTGGAATAGTAATAGTGCATTAATAATAATAAAAAATATACAGCACTAATTTTTATAGAATATGTAAAAGACTAATTTAGTTATTTGTAGAAACAAAAATTAAAATAAGTAAGTATATAATCTTTATATTATATCATAATCTAATAAAATAGCTATAGAATAGAATATACTAAATTAATAATAGTATATGAAATACATTTAATAATCTGTTTTTATGAATTTATTCTCCTACATCACAAGTGTCACTACCATAAACGTTCCAAAATACAATGCATTTAACAAATTTATTGTATATAATAAATAAGTAATAGCTTTTATGTTATAAGGTAAACATCAATGGTAATGAAGT
>PVKE010034662.1:0-17284 GCA_004027555.1 Craseonycteris thonglongyai
AAGAGAGCTTAGGTTGCTAATACAGACTGAAAGAGTAACTCTGTCTTTATAGAGTTGAAGATGAGGATAAAAATGAATGTGTAGACAAGCAAAAGAGAGAGGTTTGTTTATGAACTTAGGGACCATGATAGATACACTTAGGGCCAATTTCATGCTCAGCAATGGGCATTACCATGTAAGAGAAAAAGCTAAGAGGACTGGAATGACTCAGTGGGCCTTAGACCAAAGGCAGGGCACTGCCTTCAGACAGACTCAATATAATGCACGTGAAACGTGTAACCCAGCTCATGCCAGATCCCATTATCAGCTTTGCTAACCCACACCTCCCACGCCTGTATACTACGGGGAGGACCATTCAGCTCAGGGTAGGATTCAGGCAGGCAGCCAGGCAGGCAAGAAAGCCAAGAAAAGAGGATGGTTGTCCCAGAAAGAGAAACTCTCTAGTTGGGGTTTTGCTTTTCAAACCAGGTCCCACACACCATTTAACAGGCAAGGGTATAGTATCCAGTCGTGCCAGGTTCTGCTTTAAATACGAGACAAAGAGAATAGCAGATTTGTAACCCCTGCCCTCAAGCACCTCAGGATCCAAGGCTCGTCAGAGAATTCTTTTCCCAAGCCGCCCACCAGGCAATAAGATCAGATGGCAACTTAGCAAACTCATGTTTTATCTTCTTAATAGAAAAGCCAATTCCTTCCAATTATCCACTGGAGGCAAAAGAAGAAGAGAGAGAGAAAAAATACCCTGTAGTAACGTCTCAAATCCAAACCAATTCATTTCTCAAATGAATAATTTACATCTTAGACATGAAATAATTTGGAAAAGAGCCTCTACAATAAGTCATTTCATTCTATACCTGTCAACACCGGTGGATGCCACTATTTCACAAACCATAATGCTTGTCCCATCTGCAACATGACTTTCAATACAAGCAATCAAAGGGAGAAAGCGGAGACTAATTGCAGGGCAGGGTTTCCTTCCAATTCTGAAGAGGGAAGGGCAGGACAAGGGTGAGCGGTAGCCAGGTCAGACCCTTCAACCTAAGCAAATAGATCCTCAGAGGTGAATGGTCAGGAATTGAGATATCAATCTTGAAATGTTATCTGGACATGAGATGGACTACCTATCTCAAAACACTTAAGTACAATAGAACACATCTCCCAACAAAGACTTGGTGGTTATATTTTAATCTATCTTCATGATCAAGGTTATAAAAAATATCAATTGTCATTATATGGTAGTTGTGTAGAAGCATATGCCTATAACAGGCATGTCAGATATATGTATGTGCAACATAGAAGTCAGGACTGCATGTTCAAATCCTAACTCTGACATTGACTACCTCTGTGACCTTGACACATCACTGTACCTCAGGTTACTAATCTATAAAATGGGAATAAGAACATCACTTATCTCACAGTGTTGATGTGAAGATGAAGCGATTGATGTAACCCAGGCATATAATTTAATATAGCATCTGACACATAGCACTCTTTCTCACTTACTATTATTGTCAAACAGTGTACTATGAGTTGTTTAAAAAAGTACCATTACATCTCACATTTATGGTTCTTTCCAGACACTTGAAGTATGAAAAGGAAGTTTTCTACATGAGCTGCTATAAGCTGGTTTTCCAAGATTTCAGACTAGAACCCACTAGACTTGATTTTAAATCCAGTTACTCCCATGACTAGCTGCACGACCTTGGGGAAAATGCTCAATCTCCCAAGTCTCAGTTAACTCATCTGTAAAGTAAGGGTAATAGTAATAACTTTTCAGAAAGACTTTGTGAGGATTAAATAAATTTCTATGCTTAGGGCATTCAACATGGTCAATATTATTATTAATAAACTAACAAGCTTCCTTCTCTGGTTTCGGGATCCTTTTCTCTAAAATAAAAGAATTAGACTATAATAACTGTAAGATGCCTGTCAGTATTAACATCTAAAATTTTTCTGAATCTATTGCCACTTTATAGATGCAAAAACTGAGTCACAACTCAACAATCACACATGTAACCGTTTCCCAAACCATTACCCTCACAAGGCCTCCTGCAGGCCCGGGCCTTCTGAATACTCAGCTGGAATGTCAATTATGGGAAATGCCAGGATCTGTGGCCTAGAGACAACGTTTCATTTGCCCTGTTCCCCACCTGAGGAGCCCTCTTGCCTTCAGAACACAGAGGACTCCCTTTCCAGAGCCCATGAAACCACACCCAGATGGCAGTGCTGCCTGGTCTCTGCCTCGCGCCCTCCACACCCTGCCAGTCCTTTAGGCTGGGTCTCCAATTCCCTCCCCTCCTCGTTCCTATCCTAGGTCTCCAAGGTGGCTCTAAAGAAAGCCTTCTTTTTCCAACTTCCAGAAACACACTCTAAACTGTTTTCTGGGCCTGAGCCACTACTAACCCGGAAGAGCTACAGGTTCACACGTTTCTTCTCATATTTAACCACCATTCATTTGTTTGAAAGAAATCATTTCTTTGTTTGCTGGCGTTTTGCTTTTGCTTTGCTTGTTTTAATTGCAGTGTCACTTTGCACCCTGGACAAGAATCAACATTTCACCAGAGGACTCACTCCTTAGCTTGTTTGACTCCGCCCCCAAACACCGGCAACACAAGAAGTTTACCAGAGATGGGTAGCTTCCTGCTTTGCCTTTCCTGTCACCTGATTTCACGAAGCCACAGGTGAGTGTGATTCAGAGAAGACCACGGCTGCTCTGAGGTGGGAATTCTAGACATCTGCTCAGTGGTCGGAAATTTGGAAAGACTGAGGTGATGGGTATGCAGGGAAGGATGAGACCATGGATGGAAAGGATCTCAAGAATCTTCAATCTTAAAAAAAAATTAAAAGGAAAAAAAAGGGGAAGCTGGGATGGTTCAGTGGGTTAAGCACTTGCTTTGCAGCCCCAGAGAACGAGGATTGACTCCCAGCCCTGGCTTGTTTGGACCCACATGCTGAACTGGGGTGAACTTCCCATGCAGGAGGCCCCTGGTTCAGCCCCTGGCTTGAGGGGGGCGGTGCTTCCCATACGGGAGGCTCCCAGTCCAGTTCCTGCTCTGCAACGGCCCCCACCCACCTATGTAGAACAAAACCATGTTGAAAACTGAGGACATACTATAGAAACTGCTCGGGGGGTAGGGGTGGGGGGGGGGGCTTTCTCTTCTCTCTGTCTCTTTCTGTCTCTGTCAAAAACAATAAAATAAATCTTTCAAATAAAAAATAAAATAAAAAATGAATCTTCAGAGCAGTCACAAGATAGAAAAAACAAAAGCAAACAAAAAACCAGTATTTCAACTCCCTGACCCACCATTTTCTTCTAGGACAAGACCTTCATGCCCCCAGGGTAATCCTAAGGGGTAGGATCCCTTTCAGAGGTAGAGACACTAATTAACCCTTGTGGGTGGATCAATGGGGAGACAGGCACCAATCATATCACACTCAGCTCCTTCTAGTGAAGAGAAGATAAGGAAGATGGGTGGATAGTTCTTGCCCCTGAATGAATAGTGTGATTTATGCCTTAAAATACCCTATGGCCTCGTATTGTCATGAACAGTGCATGACTTTCACAAATGCTTTCAGCTCACCCTTATTTTACTAAAAGAAAAAAGAAAAAGTATTCAGGATCAAAGGATTTTTTTCAGTTATGTGGCCAGTTCAGCACAAGAGAGGATAGGATGGCGGCTGCTGACCCCTAGCCAGGACCCCCTCCCAGGAGGTCAATGTGCACACTCTGTGCAGGACAAGAAGCATCAGAATTTGGGGCATTCGCCTGACATGCTCTGCTAGACCTACCACCTTCTCTTCCTCCCCTGCAAGAAACCAGTCACCTCCACAAAGGAAAATGAATTTTGCTAGGACACCAGCCAGAGCCTTGGAAGCCTTCATTGTTCTCCCTGGAGAATGCAGCTCCCAGAGAGTCAGCAATCTGCCTATTGTAGCAGAAAGCCGGGCTTTCTTAGGAGCTATTTCTATTAGGAGCTATTTAATACATATTAGCAACATGCGGAGCACCATTCCATGATTCCCAAGAGCCTTCCTCCCCACTTTGGACTGATTTATGCTGAAACATTTCCACATGCTAGAGCTTCACTCTAATGCTGGGTGGAAAGGCCACGCTGTGGGATGCTGTGGTAAGTAAAGTGGCAGAACAGCACTGCCTTGGTACTCTAAGGTTAGGCACTTCCGGGGAACTCTAAAGCAGATGAGTGCTATGTCTGGTTTGCATGACCTTCACCAGGTTTGGCTGAGGTTTCAGTGGGTGTGGTAAGAGGTGCTAGTAGAAACCTGGAAGCTCTCTCTGAACTCACAATTAACTGGCTCCCCGGTTCCTAGGTGCTTTGTCATCTGTCTAGAGAGGACTCGCCAACTGAGGCCCTCAGCACTTGAACGCTCGCACAGTGGAGGCCACTGTAGTTAGCCCCTGGGTTTCTAGCCTACAATTGGAATTATTATTATTATTATTATTGTTAAATTTATTGGGGTGACATTGATTGATATCAATTACATTGTTTCCAGGTGTACAATTCTACATTACATTGTCTATACATCGCATTATGTGCTCACCACCCAGAATCAGCTCACTTTCCATCACCATATGTGTGATTCCCCCTCCCTACTCCCTCCCACCCAATCGGAATTATTTACTTAGCAAGGATCAGCTATGCTGTTAACTAGACTCTTCACTCCAAATTTCCTTATTGTTATAATTACATAATTTTGGTCAATATTATATGACCTGATGCAAAATAATTTCTGAAACATAAAAAGGCTATTTCTATGAAAACAAATTTGAAAAAAAATTGGCATTGCTAAAAAGAATGGCTGCCTAATGAGGTGTGGGCAAGACAATATAAAGAACTAGGGTGAAAAAGTAAAAATCCAAAATAGCTCTGCACTCAGATTGCTTCACAGGTGCCCCTCAGCTTGCCTCCTACATTAAAGAAGCTACATCAGAAATCACAGCTAGTGAGTTATGGGTGTGGTTTATGCAAAACAACTGGTGGAGTTCCAATTTGAGGATGCTGGGATAGCTCAGTGGTTGAGTGCTCGCCTGGAAATCGTGAGGTCTGGGGTTGGATTCCTGGTCCCGCCCATGTAAACCCCGTATAGTGAACTGCACACAACTAGTAACCCCCAGAATGGCTCCATGGTGAAGGTTCTGGCCTCCGACAGGGGAGGCCCCCTGTTCAGTTCCCGCCCTGCTTGACCCCACATCCACCTGTGTGGAATGACATCATGGTACGACTAATGATGTACAACTATGGAGACTGCTCTGGGCCCTCCCACCCCTCCTCTCAAAAACAATAAATCTTAAAAAAATAAAGAACTTACATTTATTTATGTTAGGATAAATTTTTGGAATTTCAGGTACAAATGCATACTTTTTTATGATTCTCCTCTTTAACTGACTTTTTTCAGGTACCAATCTGAAAAGGGGGCTTCTACTCTAGTAGGAAATAAATCCAGGTGCCCCTCACTTCACGACCAAGTTCCACTCCTACAACTCAGTTGTTAAGTGAATTGGTCGATAAGCAAGGAGCTTAAAGGTGAATGTCTTGTGGTGTGGCACCATAGGGTACGTACTTTTCAGTAGCTATCACACAATACCACACTTATAAATGAAATGCATAGTCTAGTGTGATTGTGAACTCTTTGTGTAGTGAGTACTAACTGTCTGGGGGAACGAGACCAAGACTGAGAAAGGAGATTCCGAAGACTCACACAGACTAAGATAGAGGCTTCCCTGTGCTGGAAAACTGATCATAAGTCCAACTGGTGGTTAAACAGGTAGGACATTGTGTAAAGTGGTTGTATACCAACTTGCAAAGTGTCCAGAGAGTGAATAGACAAAAAAAAAAAAAATATGAGCTGCCCAAATCTGAAGGCGTTCTCCTCTCTTATTGCCCAGTCTTAGTTCATTTGTCCGTTTCATGAGTTTATCAATATCCTCGAGTACCTCCTGTGAAAGGCGCCATGCCAGGGGTTAGGAACATAGTGAGGAGCAAGGTGGGTGGTGGCACCCCCAGGAAGCTCATTTTCCTGAAACTCCACCCTCCAGCTGGGCGCCCACCTTCCCCTCCACCTACCAGCCTAGCCAGACCTCTGCCTCCATGCCACTGCGACCCCCTTGACCTCATTTCTGTTTTCCTTGACTTGGAATCCGCATTCCCACTCTCAGCCTGACCAGAGCCGCCTCATCCCATGTGTCACCTTATCCTTGGAGTCTGCTCAGTCACCCCAGGCAGAAATAACCTCTTCCCACTTTAACTCCCATAAATTGTATTTGTTGCTCCATTATGAAATTTTCAAGTATCTTCCTTAGACTTAATTCCTTTCCTGATTTTCAAGGCCACTTACGTCAATGACCAAGTCTCATTTATTTTGGCATTTCCACGCTGCCTGGTCCGAGGTCTTGTTCAAAAATTGTAACTACTTCTTTGGTTACTAAAGGACTCTATATAAAGCTTAAGTAGGCACAGAGATGATCAAGAAGAAATACCTGTTGATAGGTTATGAATGTGTCTCCTTATCCCTAAGAAACAGTTTTAATTGACTATGCAAACTTCAAAACATGTTTTATTCACCAGCTAGTTTATAAGTAATACAATGAGATTTGCAATTGGAAAAATTCTTCTGGAAGTTTTATTTGTTTGGGAGCCTTCATTCTATGGAGATTTTCCTTCCTGCTAGAAAAACATCTGGATATAAAATGAAAAAAAAATTAAGTTTTTCCTCATATTTCTAGAAAGATTATTCTTCCAAGGATTTGGTTTATCCTCACAAGCCCAGAAGGAGAGGTATGGGACTATGAAACACATGATACTTCTTTGGAAATGGGAGCATTTTAAAAGCATCCTTCTCCCAATTGTATTATAAAGGCTGTGAGTTTGACTTGTCATAACTTGGGATGCCGTAAATGACAATATCTAAGAAATTACTCAGGATGGCCATGATTCCAAATTATTACAGCCTTTAGCCCTCTGAGCCAAGCACATTTATAGGTGCCCCAAATTGCATGTCTGTGAAATACCATCATTTCCAGTGAAAATAACCACACTCAGTAATGCTCTTTATGTTCTCAATGAAAGTTGGTCAGTCATCATGTTGATCTAGGTTGTATCTGCAGCTTTGGCTAATGTCCACTGCTTAGTGTGCACAGAAGTAGATTATACCTAACAGCAAGTTAGTTTAGCAGCCTTTCTATAGTTCTTGGGAGGAAGCATGGTCCCATACTGGAAAGATCGTGAGACAACCATCCCAGGCTAACAGCTGGCTCTGCCTCTTGTGAACTATGTGACATAAACTCACAGAGCCTTAGTTTTCTCATCTGCTAAATGGGGAAAAGAATATACGAGGGCTGTCCAGAAAGTATCCAGCCATGTACTCATTCTCGTTATGTTGACAATGGCTGGATTTGTTTCCACCTCATATACTTAGGAGGACTGTGGTGGGACATAAGCAAGATACCACAGACAAAATGCTTTGTACCTAGAAGAGCAGTGATGCATTAGTGAATTCCTTGCTTTGATTCATACTTGTTATTCATAAAGCATTTGTATGCTCAATACATTTGAGTCTTCTAAACTCCTTGTGAGAAAGACAAAGTGAATTCGACAGGCTGAAATGTCTGAAATGGTTATGGTTTGAATATTTTGACCTACAAAACTGGATTGTGGATCCATCTAATATCATTCCCACTTTAAAGATTAGAAGACTTCTGAACTCAATAGTTCTGTCTCTTGGGCCAGTGTGTTATACTCTTTCAATTGGTTTATCACCAAAGGGTTACTCTAAATGGAAAAGACAAACACACCAGAAACATGGGCATAGACTATGGGCAGACATTTCACAGAAGAAACACAAATGGCCCATAAATAGGAAAAAAAAAATGGCAAACACATGCCTTAACTATATATTAACAAATTAAAACAAACGAGATGCTTTTTCCCCCTTATTAAATCAACAATTATTAAAAGTTACTACTCAGTGTTGGAGAAAGTGCAGTGAATTGTATATGCTTATCCACACTTGGTAAGAATATAAAGGAGTATAAGTTTATATATATATATATATATATATATTCTAAAATCAATTCAGAAGTCAATGTCTAGGAATTTATCTAAAAACACTTTCAAAAATTTGAAAAAATCAAAGATAGTCTTTGAAAAGAGTTAAAGAACCAATTTTCAGAACTTAGACACAAGAGGTAGAAGGGGCATTCTTTTTGACTCAAAGATGATGGACAGACACTCATATTCTGCCACAGTCTGCACCATCGAAGAGCCTGATCTTCGGAGTGCAGGTATGAGCCTGAGGTGCAGATGAGGAGACCTCAGCTGGAGGGAGAAAAAGTTTGCAGAAGCTGAGAGCCAGACAGGGTCTGACAAACGTGAACATGAGCTAGCTATACAGTACATATCACCCTTGCTGGATGGTAGTCACTCTCTCTACCATTAGTCTGTTCAAGTAAAGAGCTAAGTAAGCTTACACATGAGGAATCAACTGAAGTGTCCGCTGACAGGTAAATGGATAAAAAAAATGTGATACATACGCGTAATGAAATATTATCCAGTCTTAAAAAAAGGAAATATTGCCATTTGCAACAATATGAATGAAACTTAAGGGCATAATGCTTAGTGAAATAAATCAGAAAGGGACTGACAAATATTGTGTGATCTCACCTATGTATGAAATCCAAAAAGGCCAAGCTCGTGGAAACAGAGAATAGATTGGTGGTAGCCAGAGGCGGGGGTGGGTGGTTGACGGGGAGGGGAGTTAGAGGTGGGGGATGAGTGAAGATGGTACAAACTTCTTGTTGTAAGATGACTAAGTTCTGGGGATACAACATACAACACGATGACTTAAGTTTGCAATACTGTATTGAATAGTTTTAAGTTGCTAAGAAAGTAGACCTTAAAAGTTCCCATCCCCCTACCAAAAAAGCAAAACTATGTGCAGTGATGAATGTGTTAACTAAACTTATTGTGGTCATCATTTCACAGTATATACATATATCAATTACTATATTGTACACATCACATTGATACAATGTTATGTGTTAATTGTATCTAAAAGCTGGAGGGGGTGGATAACTAAACACGCAAGGGAGACCCCAAAATAACTCCAGAATTGTCTTCTGGAGAATTATCTTACAGTGCAGGCTTTCCCTGCTAGGTGAGTGTTCTAGGAGCCCATCAGCATTCGTGTGCCAGCTGCCATGGTTGGAAGAGGCTGTGTTCAGCTTCAGAGAATTTTTTTTTTGAGACTTGTGCAATGTGTTTGCCCATGTCATGATGGGTGATTTATATGAACAATGTGTGGCATGACAACGCACCTGCCCACACCACACTGTTTAGCAGTTTTTGACCCAAAATGGCGTGACTCCGTCACTCCACCTCCCTGTTCACCCGATCTCACCCTGAGGGAATATTTTTTATTTCCCCAGATGAAAAAGTCTTCAAAGGGAAATATTTTGCTGACGTGGAAGAGGTGAAACAAAAAATGGCAGAAGTACTAAAAGCCATCAGAATTGTGGAGTTTGAAACCTGTTTTGAGCAGTGGGAAAAAAATGTCTTAGTGGGTGTATTACATCAAACAGAGAGTATTTTGAAGGTGACTGAAATTTAAACATATAAGAATAATACACAATTTTTCATAAATAAATTCCAGGTTTTTTTGGGGTCCCCCCCTCAGGTATTGATTCACATAACGCCAAGCACTGAAAAGGCACTGGGACCCCAAAGAAGACCAACTAGCCTCTTCTTCTGTAATAAAGTTACACACAAGGTGCTCTGGGAGGGCCTGAGATTCCCAGGAATGCTTCACAAAAGAGAGGTTATTTGGATTGACACTTGAATAGATGTGCACATTTGAGCAAAAGAGTGGAGAGCAATGCAGGGAGAGGGCAGAACAGCAGGAGAAGTCTGGGGGTGCAAAGAGCATGGCATATGCAGAGAATGGCCAGGACTTGTGTGTGGCTGGCGCATGATCCCAAGGAGTACTGACAAGGAAGGAGTGTAGTGTGTATGAGAAATGACAAGATTTTCATTATATGAGCTAGTATTATAGGAATTCAAGCCAGAAATACAGGGAGAGGAGAAAACAGAGAGGGCAGCTGGGTGGATAGCAGCAGCAGGTACTTCGTCAGCAACCCTTTCTTGAGCCCCTGCTCTGTGTTAGGGACCACTCCTGGTGCTCAGAATACATCTGTGAACAAACCGAAGCTGCTGCCCTGGGGAGCTGATGTTCTAATGCAGAGGCAGGCAATTAGCAATAAATGTAATACACAAGTGAACGGTAGTATACAATACAATAAGGTAGATGGCGAGCAAAGAAAACAGGGATGGGCAGGGAAGGAAGGGGCAGTGTGGAGGTTGAGGAAATGGATTTTGCGGGTCTAACTAGAGTGACCAAGGCAGGCCCTATTGAGAAGTGAGATCAGAAGAAAGACTTGAATGAGGGAAAGGAGTGAGTCAAGTGACCTGGGAGAAGAGCTTCCAGACAGAGAAGCAAAAAACACCCTGAAGTTGGAGGACCAGCCAGGAGGCCAGGGACTCAGGTGTGGAGTGAGCCAGGGCGGTGACCTGAGAAATGAGGGCAGAGAACCGACGGGAGCCAAATTAGGTGGGGCCCTGTGGCTGGCCACTAAGGATTTGGCTTCTCTTCCTCTGGGTGAGTTGGGAGCCACATTGATGGAAATGCTCCAGTGGAGAGTAAGATGTCAAAGATGGTGGAGGAAAGGGAGAAGTACTGAGCAGTATCTTTGAGTCAAAGAGGGGGCTACAGCATTGTGCACCGGCAAAGGGACTGGCATTAGATGCAAGCGTAGGCAGTTCATCTATAGCAACAGGCTGCAAGGTCAAGTCTGCGGCTGCAGATGAGTTAGGTAGGTGGATGTTGGGTGGAGTCTGTGGCCCTTCTCTTCTGATGGCTTCTATTTTCCAGTGAAGTAGGAAAGAAGGTGATTATTAGCTGGGAGTGAGTATAATGGTAGGAAATTAGGTAACTGAGAGAACAAAGGGACTAGTAACTAATGGAGTGACTGGCAGCATTTAGGGTCCTACTATTAGGTTCAGGATAGGATGACCAGATGTCTGTTTTAAACAAGACTGAAAACAATAGTACTGTTTCACTTCAAATGGTACATATGATCAGCCTACTAACACCTTGAACTTAGTCCAGTGAGACTAGGCTGACCATATGTACCATTTGAAATGGGACAGTACGATTGTTTTCTGTCCCATTTCAAATGGTATGTATGGTCGGCCTATTTTATGGTCATGAATTCAAAGTGAGACCAGTCTGTAGGGTTATGCATTTTCCTCTCTTCATATTCAGCTGCACAGATAAAGGAGGAAAGAGTCAGATTTCACCAAGGTTGTGGTTTCACCAAACGAATTTGAAAAAATGAGAGCTTGGCAAGGGGTCAACAGTATATGGCAGGATGTAGTTATAATGGAACATGGAGTATAAGCCCAATAAAGAGAAGAATGACGACATCAAAGGGACGAAGGACAGTGAAAAGACGGAAGAACCAATAGAGCATAGTCCTGGTACCCAAGAGATTGTTCAGGATGGTGTAATACAGATAATGAGCGAGGGAGATAAAAGGGGAGGGCCAAGAGCAAGTGCCTTACAGAAGAGCTATCATTGTCAAGAGTGAGTGGCTGAGGTCCAGTCAGACAGCTGAAGAAACCATGTTAGGGTTAGTCATGCTAGACAAAGATTCACGGCTCATGGCAGTTTGAGGCTGGGACTGAGCATCCCAGGGAGAGTGCAAAATGAGGGGAGAACAGGGCTGAGCCCAGAGCCTAGGGAGCACAAGGGGAGACCAAGCAGGGAAAGGCAATCAGGAAAAACTGGCGTCCTGGAAGCCAACCGAGAAACACTCTGAAGACGAGAATGTCCGCACTCAGATTCCTTAGAAAGGTCATGTAAGGTGAAGACCAAACATTGTTCATTAGACTTGGCAATCATGCATCATCGGTGAGTTTAGCAGCAGCTAGTTGAGTGAGGAGGAGGAAAAAAAATGTAGGCAGCAAGTGTGGACTCCATTCTCTTTGAAGAAGCTGAGGAGCAAGTCAAGCCAGTTGTTAGATTGCATCTGATGGTTAATCCCCTATGGCTATAAGCAGAGCTGACTGACAGATCTCTCCCTGCAAACGCAAAATGAAAAGAGAAAATACCAAACTGACTTCAGTGCTTTATATTATGCAAATCAGTACATACACATCTGTAAAGCACTGTTGTCAAGACAACTCACAACATCTTGCAAACCTGTCCCTCATTTCATTCATCTTTCATTATGTTCTATGCCTGTGGGCATCTCCTTCTTCTGTCTGTAGTTATTCAATAACCTTAACTGAGATGAGGACCTTCCCATTTCGGATACAGTGAAACCATTATCCTTTTTAGATTGAATCATTGCTCAATTAAGGAGGTGGTACTAAAGAGGACCTGAAGCAGTGTATGAGACATAGGAAGGACAATGACCCTACATGCCAGATAGCGCAGTCAACGTACTAGCTGGGCCAGAGATCGTCTAAAAGATTAGATCCAGACCATTTGATATATATATATATATATATTTGCTTATTTGAGAAAATGAGAATGGCAGTATGAACCATCTACTTCACAGGGTTGTTGAAGAATATATTGTTAGTAACTACAAAGTATGCTAAAAGAAAGCAAAGGCCTTATAAATTCCATTTTAATTATTCTAGCTGTGTGAAACCTTCTGGAGCACTGATTTGGTTTAAATTATAAATAAGGAAAGCTTCTTTCACGTAAGTTACTGACAAAAGCATATAATAATTAAGCAACTTCAAAATGTTCCATAGAATCATCCCCTGAGTGTTATATGAGACACAATCACTAATATTAGGCCTATGTCTGAGGTAGGCAAAGAACCCCAAGAAACTCAGCAGGTGAAAGCTACCTCTGTATTCCAGATGGATTCTGCATTATTTCTATTTGATAGGTCAGAAGGTCACGGAAGCGGCCCAATATCACACACCAGTAAGGGCCAGAAACAGGATCAGAACTAGGTCTAGTTGACTCCAATGCTGGCAGTAAAATCTGGAGAAAAACTCCAACGTGCTGTGCTATCTCAGACCTCACGTTGGAGCTTCAATGCATTCCCAAACAGAGATCTGAGTTCACCAGCACAGGTGAGCAAGAACTAAAACTCTAGACAGGAATGCCTTCTAGTCTAAAACGCCATAGACATTCAGTCAACCCCTTCTTCTCTCAAGTGTATTCAGTTTATACAATTACACTTGTTACGTGTAATGCACCATTATAAAGAATTCTCCTCCCCCTCTGTATGCCCCATTATCTGTTTATCTGCACTTCCCAGCCCTTCCAAAACTGTCTTTAGTTGAACAGGTGGAATTTTTTCATTCGTTTTCTACAAGCTCGGCTCCTGGACACAAGGCAGAGTGGAACCTGCTCACAGAAGTTGTCCCGGCTGTGTGGACACTTGCTTACATCCTTTTTCTCTTTCCATCTTTGGGGCACGTGCTTCACAAAGCCCGTTCAGGTCATCCTGCTCTCCCGGGTGTATATTTCCTGGCCGCTTCCTTGGCCTTGTCAATTCTCTGTGGGCTCCCGAGTTTTACACATAACAGTAATAGGTCTTTAGTCCAAATAAGCCCACAGCCACTTCAATGACTTCTCTGAGAGGAACAACCTGTAATTTCAGTTTTTCTTGTGAAGAGTTTCAGTCCTGCCAGCAACTAAATCATTTCATCAGTTAAAAAAAAAAAAATGGTTTTTTACTTGTCCCATTAAACTACAAAATTGGAACACACTCATGAATGGTTTCTTTCTGCTTTTACTTGAGGAGTTCCTGATATAACAAAAACTGGTAATTGACTGGCTGTGAGACACTTACAATAGCCTCTTTAAATAAGTTGCACTGGGGTGCTCCTGGGCGCGACTCCACATTGCTGATACTGTTCAACCAGCAGCCGCTTCACTCACACCCCCAGCTCTCCTTCTGCTTGGAAACGCCCCCCTCTGGCTGCTTTCCCTCCTGAGCGAAGTCCTTACCGGTATGTGTGTGAGTTCACCCTCTCCATCCCCAGCCAGGCTCTTCAGTCCAAAATTCAGTCTCACCAGCATTCTGGGAACATATGGGGACCCCGAGGTTCATTGTAAATGTAGATGCAAAGGCTCAATCAAGAGAAATGTGACCTTGATATTGGCTCTCAGAGTGCGAGGTTGTTGAACCCTGATCTATTCCTCTACTTTCGACTACCGCTCTTGGCAAGGACAACAGCAATTTCTGGAAATAACCTAGTCAGTTGAATAAATTAACACAAAGCTTCTCAACTGGTCTTCCTGCTTCCAAATTTACTCTCCTCCACCTCCAGTTCCTTTTCCACAAAAAAGCAGCCGGAGTGCTCTTTGAAAATGTAACTTCAGCGTGCCGTTCCCTAAGGTTCCCACTGCCCTTGAATAAGTCTAATTCCTTCCTAAGGCAACACTCTGCCTACATGCTTACCTGACCAGGCTCATCTGTTACCACAGTTCTCACATTTACTCTGCTCCTGCTCCCTTCTGCCCCTCAGAGCTGTGGGGCCTTTCCATCACTGGTTCCCTCAACTTGCAATGATGACACACATATAACTGGTGACTTCTTGCCTTCAGGTCTCCAACAGAAGTCCCCTTTTCTGGGAGCACTTCCCTGAACACCACACACACACACACACACACACACACACACACACACAACCAGTCGTTCTATTGCATCAATTTTATTTTTAATAACACTCTTACTCTACAATTATTGTTATAATCCTAGGCTTACCTGTACCTGTCTTTTACCCTCTTGAGCAGGGACCTTATTTGTCTTGTCCCATCTACTGCACCTGGCACATAACAGATGCTCAGGAAATAGTTCTCAAATAAAGGGTTTGTTTGTTTGTTGGTTGGTTGGTTGGTTGGTTGGTTGGTTGATTGGTTGGTTGGTTTCTTTTGGACAAGCACTGCACTAGGCATTGAAACTACACCAATGACCAAGTCCCTGCCATCTGATGTCCACTATTTGGAGGTGCAAATAGACAGGAAAACATCCTTCAAGTTGCACTTTAAAAGTGCATTAGTGGTGTGCTGTGGTGGGGTTCTGTATGGGAGTAGAGCCCTGTGCTGGAGTAAACCACCATGGTATCTCTAGAGCAAGGAGAGGAGAGCTGATCAGAGATTTGGTACTCAAATGAATTGACTGTGCTCTGAAGTAAAATACCAAAAACCAAACTGAAAAGGAGGTGGTTCCTGATTTAATACAACAACGCTGTTACTAACTCACCCCGCTGTGCAAATTTATTAAAGCAGTCTCCAAATAAACAAGTCCTAAAACTAATCAGGAAGTGGAAAAACATAAAAATAATCCCCAGCCCACAACACACACCCATGAAAACAAGAAATAAAGAAAAATGTTCTATATAAAACCCATGGGGCCAAACTCTGTCCTCAATTAGTGGAGCAGACTGCCAGCTGAAGTCAATGGAGGTTTTCAGCCCAATAACAGAGGCAGGATTGGGGCCCACTATGCATTGCATTCACTTTTAGGCAATAAATCAGGAATGTCAAGTGGGTGTGTGTTGGCCTTGCTGACATAGTAATTAAACTAAATAGCACTATCTTCCATGTTGAAATCCACTGGAGCTCTTAGCAGCAGCCAAGGGGTGTGTGTGTGTGTGTGTGTGTGTGTGTGTGTGTGTGTGTGTGTGTGTGTGTACAGACCCCCTGTGTGGGCAGTGTCAGGAATCGCTGGAAGGAAGGGAGCTCTTCCAGCCAAGCCAATGCTTTATCCAGCACTAGTTACATAAGTTGTGGGGCCCAGGACAAAATAGAAATGCATCAGGCTCAAATAACAATGAGGAATTTCAAGATGGTGCCAACAGGGCATGAAGCCACATCTCGGGCCCTTTTGAGCATGGGATCCCATGCAAATGCCCGGGCTACACACCTAGGAAACTCTGATAGTAATCATTCTGGAAAAGAGGCTTGGGATATGATTTGAAGCTCTCCGTCAGCATCACAGCTGACAATTGGGAGTCCTTCCTATGGACCAGGATTGCCCATGAGAAGTGCTCAAAGCTACGTTGCACGAAGCACCCACATTTACTCCTCACAATATGCACATGACACAAGCAGCCGAATGGCCCCATTTTATGGTGAAGAATCTGAGCCACCCACGGTTGTGGAGCCTGTATGTGGCCAAGTTGCAGTATGAACGTGTGCAGGCAGCTCGCTTCCCCTCCTTCTCACCACATTAGCCAATGCACACTCCATCCTGTGTGTCTCTCATTCTGACAGGCCTCCCACCCACACCTTCTGAGATGCATTCCCATCACAATCGTGGACTGTTTGAATCCAAATATCCATTTGGTGGCTTGCTACTTGTGGGGCCTTGAACAAGTTATTGATTATTTTTTGAAGCACGACCTCTCTAAGTCCATGTTTTCTCATTTTAATAAAAGCAATTAACTAGTACCTATCTCACAGTATTATTGTGAAAATTTATGGAGTTAGTCGAATCGTCAAGTGAATAGCAAATATTAATAAAAGTTAGCTGCTGCAATTATTAAGATTATTATTATTTATGAACCTTACATAAAAGATTTCAAGCTAACTGTAGCTGGTTGCTCTTTTCTCCTATTTTCTGGAATTTCTAGTTATGGGGAACTATAAACTACCATATTTTGCTTGGGAATTTACACATTAGCCTAACAGTAACAGTGAAAATAATAATATCTACCTTGTATTGAAACTTACCTTATACCAGGAACGTCACATAGATTATGTCATCTTTCCTTCAAAACCTAATGAATGGTGTTAGTATAGTTAAATAGGAAAAGGATCGTCTTTTTAACAAATGATGTTAGGACAACTGGATATGCACATATTTTTATACAAAAGAATAAAAATGGACTCCTCTTTTATCATATATAATAATTCAAAATGGATGAAACACCTAAAGGTAAGAGCTAAACTATAAAACTCTTAGAGAGAACATAGGAGTAAATCTTCATGACCTAGGGTTAAGCGATGGTTTCTTATACATAACATCAATGGTGCAAGTCACAAAAGGAAAAATAGATAAATTGGACTTTACCAAAATTAAAAGTTTTTGTGCTTCAAAGGACACCATCAAGAGAGTGAAAAGACATCCCACAGAAAGGAAAAAGAACTTTTTACAAATCATATATCTGCTAAGAAACTTGTATCCAGAATACATAAAAATCTCTTTAAATGCAATAAGAAAAAAAAGTCCACAGAG
>PVKE010034663.1:0-17281 GCA_004027555.1 Craseonycteris thonglongyai
TAGACAAAAGGACACTGCATTATTATCCTGACATAAACAGACATCAGTGTTAACAGCTTTTGACTTCCCCTAGAAAGTGGGTTGAACTATGAACAAGCAAAGATTATAAACAAACCACTAAAGGGGCCAGGCAGTTAGTGGCCGTGAATGAAGCAGGTTGGGTAGGAAAAGAGAATATGAACAACTGGAGACCTCATGCCTCATCTAAAGGGGGCAGTACTGCTCAGGTCTAACCAGTTTTTGCAATATCAAAGAAAGCCCCAGTGTTGTCCATCCATGTTTTATAAAGACCCAAAATCCAAATTTTATCATGGAATTTCCCAGTGTTTGAATACTGGAAACTAAGTTTTTAGTTTTGTTAAGCTCTGTAGGCTAAGCACAATACAGCTGTCAGATGTAACATTGTATCTGTTTGTTAGATGGAATACAGACCACAGGCCACCAATATGCTAGATTCCAAGCTAATAATCACTTTTCCATTAGTGATATCTAGAGCTAGTACCTAATGTACATGACTCACTGGAACCCATTTGTAACCCTGCCATGTTTGGTTACCATAAAATTGTTTTAAATTTCTGATTAGCTCTCTCCTCTAATCTATTGGGATAGGGTCAATGTCTTGAACTCCAGATGTTCTGGCAGACTTTTTACAAGTACTGTATCTACTGAGAAGAATGACCATATTTACATGTAGCCTAAGGCACTCATTGAAAACACAATCCAAGTTAAACTCATCACCTAGAACAAAAACTGTCATCTATTTTTCTCTGATGACTTTTGTTCACTGAAAATTTATGCTACCTTTCAGCACCCTCCAGATTAGACTCCTTTGAAATTGGCATGCATGTGTATCAAGACTCTATGTGTAAAGCGTATGTTAGGAAGCATACTTTGAATTACTGACTTCCTGTATTGGGAGAAGCCCTGGCCCAGATCCCCAGCAGCTTCAGTACACACTATATGAACGTTCAACATCACAACAGTTCCTGACTCATATCCTAATTGTACTATCGAAAAAATAAAATTTATATTTTTTGTTCATATTTTATACACTTGGTGTTTTATTCAAAACTTTGTTTACTCCTTATGATAATTTTGTGAGGTATGTTTTAGCAGCCTAACCTGACAGAAGAGGAACTAAAAGCCCAGTGAGGATATACAAAAAAATGTATCAAACCAAAACCAGAAATTAATCTTAAATTTTGTCTTATTAATGTTATATTAATTTCATCATATTAATTTTTGAAAATCTATCACATTATTTTTTGACTGAAGAAATTATTTTCATCATAGAACTTTTAAAAATGGTCATTAGTAAGGTAAATAAAAGGATAATAATAACATCTAACTCATTAGTTTGTTTTGAGGGTTAATGAGTTAACACTGTAAAGTGCTTAAAACTTGCCTGACATAATTATAAGCATTCACTGGTATTCACTGCATACATTTTCTGCCATATGGGTTTCTTCTGCAATATACATTTTTTATATTGTGACTTTTCTAGTGAAGGATTTGTTTTTAGCATATTGATATTTATGGACTTTTAAATTTTATATATATTTACTGCTTATTTTATACATTTTCCAAATATTTTCCCCAGCTTGTCATCTGGTGGTATTTTACTGCAATATACACATTTTTTTAATGCTGATTAATTCATCAGTCAATTGCTTTATTAATAATATATGCCTTCACTTGTAGGCTTTGATAGACTCTCTTGCCAAAACCAAATCAACAGTTATTTGCTGTTAGTTCATAAGCAGATTTGTTTTGTAAATTTAAATATTTAGCCCATTTGAAATTTATTATTTGTGTATAGCATGATTAATTCATTCACTGATTTAAGTATTAGTCCTGGATTCTTGAGCAGTAAAGTGGTTTACAGTCTAATGGGGAAAACAAACAAATGAAATAATTAAATACAGTGTGATGTGTGCCATTAAAAAATGTAGGGTGAGATGGAAAGCCACTAGAAGGGCATCAAACACTACCTTTAAAAGCTAGAGACTCTCTTCATAAAAATTAATATCTCAGATGAAACTTAAATAGTAAAAAGAATAGAAGACTCTTTGCAGGGTCAAAGTGTATATAGGAAGGCTCAAAGTGAAAAAAGAGCATGTTGCATTAAAGGGAGTTCATAAAACTGAAGCTTAAAGAAAAAAAGTGAGATATAGAGAGATGAGATTGGAAAAGAGAGTAGGGAATCTTGTAAATCAAAAAATTTTGAAACCTATCATAAGAGCAGCAATTTGACTCTAATGTTCTGAGAGCATTAACATGATGTGATTTACATTTTTTAAAATACTATTGTAGCTTCAACATGAAGAAAGACTTGTAGAATGGAAAGACAGGATGTGTGGGTCAATTGGGCATTGATTATCTAGGAAAAATAAAGGTCAGTAATAAATTAACCTAGGAGATAAATTTCACAGCATGTTACCAGGCTAGAGCACTATAAATTAACAGAAAGTCGAGATAATGGAGATAATGAGTGGGGAAAAGAACAAATCTGTATGTGTGTGTCAGAGAGAAAGAAAGAGAAAAACACAAAGGAAGAAAGAGAATCAATATGATGAAAGATGAGCTATGTAGAGTTTAATCCCCTACCCCCCCTCCTTTTTTTTAACAAGAAGTCAACATGACAGAATTTAAATACTGACAGGACCAAGATAATAGATAAGACATTAGACAGAGAAGAAAGGTGGAGAATGGCTAATAGTGCAAGGATCATGATGAAATAAAAAAATGATGGGACCAGAGCACCAGTGGTGGGATTGGCCTCAGAAAGGACAAGGGCACATTATTTATTGAACAAAGAATCAAGCAGTAGAATGGTTGGATAAGATGAAGGTGAATCTGTATACTTGAAGGCAAGAAATTCAAAGTTAGTGATATCTGATTACTCAGTGAAATAAAACTTGAAGTCATCTCTGTTTGGGTCTCTAGCTGTTAAAGAGAAAAAGAAAAACAAAGCTAAATGTGAAAACTGAAAAGGACTGTGAAGAGTTAAGGGTCAGTTTTATTTCCAGGACAATGAATTTGTAGTGTAAATTAGTAATTACATTTACTTTTTACCAAAACAACCAGTTGCCCTAATAGCATTTTGTTGTCTAATCCATCCTTCAAACTGAGTAGAAATGCATGCTTCTGAGCATTCACAAATGTTTAAACCATCATTCATACTAAAGAGAATGGGAAGTGTTAAAAAGGAGGTTTTTGTCCTGTCATGGGTGCTTATTAAATATTTGTTGAATGACTGCATAAATAAGAACATAAACAAATCAATTTGCAAATCAAGAAGAAATCTCAGATCATATTTTTTCAAGTATGGGAAAGCTGGATGGCTCAGTGGAGTTAAGAACTTGCTTTGTAGCCCCCAGGACCGAGGATTGAATCCGTGCCCTGGCCTGTGAGGACCCATATGCTAAATGGGGGTGTGCTTCCCACACGGGAGGCCCCCAGTTTGGTATTTTCTCTCACCCCCTCCCCCCAATTTGGTCCCTGGCTCAAGGAGGCATGCCTCCATGTGTGAGGCCTCCAGCTCAGTTCCAGCCCTGCATGCCTAAGCCCACCTGTGTAGAACACAACCATGTCAAAAACTGATAATATACAATTATGGAGACTGCTCTGGGCTCTTCCCCTTCTCTCTGTCACTCTCTGTCTCTGTCTATCTCTCTGTCAAAATCTATAAAAAATGAAAAAAATCTAAAAATAAATATTTTTTCAAGTATATTCCAAAGTATTACAAGAAAATGTGGAATATGTGTGAAATTACATCTCCCTGAACCATCAGTTGTACTTGACTTACATTGTGAGCCATGGCCCAACCAGGTACTTACAGACCCAACCTTGATGGGCTTTGTGGATAACTGCTTATCATGTACTCAAGAGGCAAAATGTGAGACACATGTGTAATATTTCACCATTTTTATACAACCCATGGATTATATAGCAAGTTGGCTATGATGGCACTGTGAAAAATTGAGCCTAAAACCTTAATATTGAATTTAAATGACAAAAAAAATGTAATGTCTACAACTAAACAAATATGCCATGATTTTAAGGAATGAGAGAGATTTATAAAAATCTTAGGAAGTTCTCAGTTGGTCAGATCAGCAGGACCTTACCCTGGACACACAGTATACCATCACCATCAACCCAAGGTCTTCTTGAAACCCTGGGATGTTTTAACCAGCCAAGTTCACCAATCATCCCTATCCTGGTATCTATTGAGAGCTCTTCATAACAATGTCTCCTGAATCAGTCACAGATTTCCAATTTTTAAAGATATAGAACAAGTTACTTACTCTAAAACTTAATGGCTTAAAACTATTGTGATATTTGGGTCAAGAATTTGAGAAGAGTTTGGGTGGATATTTCTGTCCTGGGACTTTTTATGTAGTTACAATCAGTTGTCAGCTGGGTCTATAGTTATCTGAAGGTTAGGCTAGGATGGATGTCCAAGAAGGCTCACTTATGTGGCCAGCTATTGATGGGGTTCAGTTGTAGCTATCAACTAAAGCATTTACATGACTCACAAATTACCATGGCAGACTCAGGGTAGTCAGAATTATCACATGATGTCTGGCTCCCCACAGAGAAACTATGTCAAGAGATCCAGTGTAAACTGCATGCTCTTTTCTGATATCGCATCAGGAGGGTACCAAAGTGAATTTTGCTGCATTTATTGTTAACATATGGGTCATCAAAGCTGGTCCAAATTCAAGAAGAGGTACCATAGACCCTATATCTCCATGAGAGGAATGTGAAATCATGTGTATATATGTTTAAAGTCACTGTTATAGTCTGTCCAGGCTGCTATAACAAATTACCACATACTTGATAGCTTATAAAAAGCAGAAATTTATTTCTCAGTTCTCGAGGCTAGAAGTTCGAAATCAGAATGGCAGCCTGGTCAGGTAAGGTGTCTCTTCTGGGTTATAAACTGCCAACTTCTCCCTGTGTCCTCATATGGCAGAAGGATCAAGGAAACCTTTTCAGGCCTCTTTTATAAGAGCACTAATCTTACATCACTTTCCAAAGGTCATAACTTCTAATAGCATCACATTATGTGTTAGTATTCCAACATATAAATTTTTTAGAGTCATAAATACTACCTATCAATTTGCAAAGCATTTTTAATAAGACAGAGCAAAATTATAGGATCATGTGTTGCTTAATAGCTATGGAATTTTTAATGCTGTGAAACCCCTTTTGAAGAAAATCCACTAGGCATATTTACATAAAATAATTGTAGATACTCTGACAATTCAGAAAAATTGAGATTTTTATGTAGAATTCTACACTATTCTTTGTGTCATATTAAAATTATGTATAACCTTCTTAGATACTGTGCCAAATCAAATCCTAATTATTACAAAGTTTCTTCTGAGTACTTTTAATAAGCTTACCCCTATTTTCTTTGTCTCACTAGTTCAACACTCCAATTAGGAATATGGTAATTATCAACCATATAGCATTCACACAAATTATATTTGAAAAATATCTGAGTACCAAGATTTAAAACTGCTGGAATTAATGATATAATGAAACATTAAAAGGGAATATAATTTTTTATCATATACTTGAACTCTGAAATCTTGCATTTCTAGATTCAACTTCTAGCTCCTATATGTACTAGCTGCTTGACTTATTTATCCTGCATAGGCTTCAGTTTCATAATTAGAAAAATACAAGAATAGTAAATCCTGATAGATTTTTTTTGCAAGTAAAATAAAATAATAGATGTAAAACAATTAACATTTTATATAAATATTAAGAAAATTATTATTAATAATTATTGCCATTCTCTATACCATTAGAATTGCACAGCTTACTCTGACAGTATATTATTTACCTTGTTCAATAAATTTAACAGTAAAAAATTAATAAGAAATAATTGACTTGCTTGATCGAGTTTCTGATCAAAAATCTAATTTAATAAAAATATTGGAATGTATACAGAAAGGTAGACTTTCCAGGCAAAAGGGTAGAATAGATAAATACTGTGCTTACCTACTCTCATGACCACATTTAAAATTATAACTAAACTACAGAACAATGATCATTGAGAATCACCTGAAGTCTAGCTAAACTGAAGCTCTACAACTAAGGACATGAAGAAGAAGTCACCTTGAGACTGGTAGAAGAAGCAGAGACACAAAACAGGCTAGTCTAACACTCATGTGTGACCTAAATTCAAAGTCCATAGGGATATTTCAGCTTTGAAGGTTTTTGCTAAGGAGCAAGAGGTCTCAGCCCCATGCCAGGTTTCCAAGACCAGGGTTCCAGTGCCTGAAGAGAAGTCCCCATAATTTATAGCTGTGGAAACCAGTGATGGGGCAGCAAGTCAAAAACCACCAAAGACACATGAAGAGGAACTAAATTGTCTGGCTTCAGGTCAAGGGCTGGAGGGGCAGCTTTCTTTTTGGGTGGAAAAACTGAAGGAAGCCATTGTTTCTGTGTTGAGTCATCCTTCCTCCCCAAATGTATATGCACACAGCTACCATGTCTGAGTCTCCATCAACCTGGTTAACACCATTTGTGTGACTCACCCAACTAATTTCCTGAGACCCCATCCCACCCAACTTTCGGACCCACTCAAGCAACTTGAAGTAGCTTTTCTATACAAAGAACCTGTCTTGGCTCATGCTGCATGATTTTCTAAAATCTCTCAAGTTCACAAAACCAAACAAGCCTCATCTGACTTCAGCATATCCTGTACCTCTCTGTAGTCCTAAACCTGGCACTAGCTCCAGCCAGCTTCAGTTTTTGGGTTGGCTTTTCAAGACGCCTTCAAGTACTGTATGGTTGGTCACCAACTTCAGATTGCTTTGTAGCTTATGTCAGGTTGTCTGGAGCAGGGTACGGGCAGAACTTCACCTGTTGCAGAACCCCTCCCAGGAAGACCAGAGTTGACACATCTAGTTGTCAACTTTAGACCAAGCCTAAGCACCACCTGGCCATCTCTAAGGAAGAAAAACCCAAAGGGAAGACTGGGCAGGCACCACAGCCCTGCTAAAGAAAATCCATTTCTGTAACTCAGTCCCTGCATGACAGCCCCTCCACTGTAGTCATGGCCATGCCTTATATCCAATCAACCTGAGGATCAATCTGTTCTACTGCTATGCAAACAGCAACCAAAGCTCAAACAAACCAGGATAGCATACACAAACAACAAAAGAAAAACATTTGGAGCAACTAGCTCAGGTAAACAGGGTGACTGTGTCACTGGGCCCCACAGGACACCTACTACAAAAGGCCCTCTACTAAGACCAAGAGGTATAGTAGCCCTACCTAACACACAGAAACAAACATGAGGAGGCAGCCAAAATTGGGAAACATGGAATCATATCCCAAATGAAAAACACAACAAACCTCCAAAAAAGAAACAAACAAAATGAGGCAAACAATTTACCAGACGCAGAGTTCAAAACACTGGTTATAAGGATGCTCAATAATCTTAGGGAGAAATTTTAAAAAGAGGTAAAAAACATAAAAATGTGGATAGAAAAGAAACAAAAATAAAGAATACTATAAATAAAACAAATAGTGCATTAGAAGGAAATGAGAATATATTAGATAAAGCAGAGGATCAAATCACTGATTTAGGAGAAAAAAGTAGCAGAGAACACACAATTAGAACAGCAAATAAAATAAAATAAAAAAATTAGAGAGTTTAAAGGGCTTCTGGGACAACATAAGCATTTCAACATTCTTATCATTGGGGTACCAGAAAGGAAAAGAGAATAGGGATTGAAAACCTAGTTGAAGAAATAATGACAGAGAACTTCCCTAACCTGGTGAAGGAAATAGAAATAGAAGCCCAGGAAGTACAGAGACTCAGAAAAGATAAACCCAAAGAGGCCCACACCAAGACACATCATAGTTAAAATCCCAAAGGTTGAAAACAAAAAGAGGATCCTAAAATCAGCAAGAGAAAGGCAACTAGTAATTTATAAGGGAGCTTCTATAAGATTACTTTTCAACAGAAACTTTGCAGGCTATAAGGGACTGGCACAAAATATTCAAAGTGATGAAAAGCAAGGATTTTGACCAAGACTACTCTACCCAGCTAAGCTATCATTTAGAATTGAAGGACAGATAAAGAGCTTCTCAGACAAAAAATAAATAATAATAATAAATAAATAAATAAATAAGAATTAAAAAATAAAAATAAAGGGTTCATCAGTTAATTGCCACCAAATCAATATTACAAAAAATGTTAGAGAAACTTCTTTAAGGTTAAAGAAGAAGATAAAAAATATATAATAAAACGGCAATAACCACATGTCTATTAACAATTACTTTAAGTGAAAATGAATTAAATGATTCAATCAAAAGATAGAATTGCTAAATGGATAAGGAAACAAGACCCTCACATATGCTCCCTACAAGAGACTCACTTCCAATTGAAAGACATATACATACTGAAAGTAAAGAGATGGGGAAAAGGTATTTCATAGAAACAGAAACAAACAAACAAAGCTGGGGCAGCGATACTTAAACAAAATAGACTTTAAAACAAAGCCTTTACCAAAACACGAAGAAGGACCCCATAATCTCAGTTCTTTTATTTATTTGAAAAAACCTAAAACACTACTTTGAGGGTATATGTGAACCTATATATTTATTTTAGCATGGTTTACAATGACCAAGATGTGGAGGCAGCCTGTGTTTCTGTTGCTAGAAAAACAGATACAGGGGAGGTAGTACATATATAAGTACAATGGAATATTATTGCTCAGCCATGGAAGAGAATGGGTTCTTGCCATCTGTGTTGGCACAGGTGGATCTGAATGTTATTGTACTGAGTTATATTTGTCAGACAGAGAAAGATGGGTGCAATGTGATTTATCTTAATGTGGAATCTAAAGAATAAAATAAACAAACAAAACAGAAACAAACTTGTAGATACAGAGAACATCTTGATGGTTGCCAGATGAGGGCAGTTTGGGGAATGAGTAAAAAAGGAAAAGGAATTAAGAAGTAAAAATTTGGATGTTAAATAGTAGTTATAGAAATACAGAGTATAGCATAAGAAATATAGTCTATATTGTTGTAACTATGTATGGTGTCACATGGGTACTAGATTTATTGGGGTGATAGATGGAAAAGGGCTTGAGGGACAGGGTGAAAAAAGTAAAGTGATTAAGAAATACAAAGTGACAGTTACAGAATAGTCATAGGAATGTAAAAAAAGCATAGAGAATATAGTCAATAATATGGTAATAACTATGTATACCAGGTGGGTACTAGACTAGTCTGAGGGATCACTTCTTAAATTACATAAATGTCTAACCAATATGCTGTACACCTGACATTAATATAAAATAATAGTGAATGGCAACTGTAGTTGAAGAATTTTAAAAAAGGGTTAATAAGAGGATCAAATTTCTAGGCATAAAACAAATAAGCCATGGAGTAATAATGTACAGAGTATATAATATAGTCAATATTATTGTGATAGCATGATACGGTGTCAGATGGTTGTTGGGAGTGGTCATGGTGATTACTTCTTCAGGTATATAAAGGTTGAATAACTACATTTGAAACTAATATAATATTTTTATGGTAGCTATGTAAATTTGGTGTGATCTGCTTTTAAACTTTTCCATTTGCCCTAGCAGCAAAACATTTCATAGAAGTATCAAACATCTGCATGTTGAATCCCTTAATTTTTTTTATACATAATGTTTTATTGGAAAAGTTATGCTCATTCATCCATGCATTGTTTATAACTTCTTTCATAGAGCAACAACAGAATTAAGTAGTGTTACAGAGACTATATTAGCTACAAAATATAAAATATTTTATAAATTTAATAGATTATAATTTAAGGTCAAGAAAAAGCCTCTGTGTGAAAGGCAAAAATAAGCCTATTTATTTGGACAATATTTGTTTCACAAACTAACTTCAAAAATTATACTTGGTGTTACTGAATAAAATTCACAACTAAGAAAATTCATTATATTAAACAGAAAAACATGAGAATATTTAATAAAAAAATTTTCATGGCAAGTCAAAAATAAAACTTTTTATTATAACATTGTAGGTATTCCCCTGAAAACATTGATTTAAATATCTGACATATAAATACATTTCTACACTATCAAAGTCTTTATGACAGAAGTTATTTTGTTTGTGTTATATTATTCACAAATGACATAGCTTTGGCAAATAAAAACAGATCATGCCAAGTAAATGCCAATAGAATTAATTTCTAAAAGTTAGAGAAATTACTTCTAATGTATTGTTACTTCAAAATATATGATTAATTTGCACTTAAACATTTTACTGTAAAATGTAATGCAGTTTATAAAAATTTTTTCTTTTACCCATCATATATTCTTTTTTGTAAGATTTATTTTATTATTTTTGACATAGGCAGAGAAAGACAGAAACAGAGATAGAGAAGGGGGTGGGCCCAGAGCAGTCTCCATAGTTGTACATCATCAGTTTTTGACATGGTTTTGTTCCACACAAGTGGGCAGGGGCTGCACAGTGTGGGAACTCAGCTGGGGGCCTCCTGCATGGGAGGCATGCTCCCTTAAGCCAGGGGCTGAAACAGGGGGCAAGAACCAAACTGGGGGCCTCCTGCATGGGAAGTACACCCAGTTCGCATATGGGTCCACCTGGGCCAGGGCCAGGATTCAATTCTTGGTCTTTAGGGCTGCAAAGTGAGCACTTAACCTGCTGAGCCACTCCAGCTTTCCCATATATTCGTATAAGTCAAGAAAGTAGGATAAAAGTAAGTCCACATACTTAAATATTCATACCCTAGAACCCTCAGAAATTATTTAAGGTGTAAAATAAAACATATTACAAGGATTAAGATAGTATATAGAGATATTATAATTCATAGTATTAATGCAATTGAGCTTGGAAAATATAGGAAAGTAGCTTAAACCACTCTTAATTTTGTCATTTATAATTGAGAAGCTGGGACCACACAATTTCTACAGTTCCTTTGAGCTCATTCCTGCTTGAATCATTTAGAGTTCATATCTCTTGGTTGCAAATAAGAATTCTAAATGATTAAACCTTCCATCTACTTGTTTTCTCCCATTCAACATTCTGATTTTATTAAATTTTTTGCATATATGTCCTTTGTTATGAAGTATTTCAAAATCATTGAATAAGAAGTGGGATGTGCCTAAAATATAGTATTTCATAATGGCTCTAGCAAACCATTATTTTTCTGAAGACATTGATCTCTTATGAACTTCTTGCTTCAAATATTTGTATTTGCTCAGTTACTACATAGAATTGTATTTCCTGTATAGTCATCATAATTTAAAATACTCCCCTCACACAATCATTGCACATTATTACTCCTTATGGTTCTTTTAGACATTAAAAATAAGTGAAATTTTCACTTACAGAGCTCAGACCCAAATGGTACTAAAGCACCTAAATGAATTCTGCTCTGTATAATTTCATTCAGTTCCACAATTCTGAACTATATTTTCTTATAGAACTTGAGTTAACACATATTTGGAGCTGATTATTTATATGCAACTTATTCCATAGCGTTTTTTAGACTGCTTTAGGAACACATTCATACACACATTACTTATTGAGCCCAGGCCGTATAAAACATAGGCAGCCAGGCTGATGCAGCCCTGAAAGCCCCATAGGTGAGTTTAAAAGCTAGCAAAATAGGGAGGCAATTTTGTTTATTATTTTTTTAAACAAAGAAAGAAAGTTCAATTTTAAGTGAATTTATCTGGCCATTATTTATGCAACAAACTTGTTAACACTATTTTATATATCATACACCCTTTCTTATAGTAACTGATAATATGTCACTGAATAAGATTCTTCTCTCAGGGAATACACACACATGAACACACACACAACACACACATGACACACACGACACATACACAGAGAAAAGTACAAAAGAGAGATACAAAATGGAATTAGAGCAGATATGCATGTGTTGAAAGGAAGGCTGATATAGTGTGGAGAAGATGCTTTTTATGAAGTAACACTTAAGATTTCAGGAATGAATGACAATACATAAAAACAAGGAGAACGTAGGACAGCGTCCCAGGCAAATAGAGGAGCATAAGCAAGACTTCGGATACAGAAATAGGCAAAGACTGTTTGAAGACTAAATGAAATTCAAAGCAGGTGGAGTACAGAGAACAAATATAGTGAATAGAAAATAGGCAAGAGCCATAATATATCATGTAAAACCTCATCAGACCATGTTAAAGATATTGGTCTTTATTGAAGAATTGTTATAGGTGAGAAACTAAGTCCAGGTTCATGCCATCAGTGCTGTTCAGCCGATAGACTGACAAGAGTTGGGTCACACAATAAGCATTTATTACCAGAACACTAGTGATCCAAGAAGGCAGAGGTTGAGTGGAATAAAGGAAAGGGGTCTTCGTTCCAAAGCCACTTTAAATAAAACATGCAAAAAGAAATAATCTTGCTGCCACCCCTAGACATATCCTAGACTTTACCCAGAGTCCTTCTCTCTTTATTTTTTTTTAACAATATTGTCCTTTGGAGAAGACAGATGGCTACAGAATGATCCTCCATGCAGATCCCCAAGGCAGCAGAAAGCAAAGTCCAAAGAGCCCAAGTGGAAAGGAGAGAGCCATCTCTGCTCTCCCTTTGCTCACTGTCTTCTGGGAAGCACAGACAGCTGATGCTCAAGCCTTCAGGTGGACTTCCAACCTCCACAGAAGCAGAGGGACCTTTTCTTATTTTCCAGCCTAGTAATTCCAATGCTGAGCATGTGATTCCCTTGCTGCCAGCTGCCTGCCTGTCTTCTCCAGCTACACTCCCAGGGCCGGGCACCAGAGCCACTGCTGTGCTTAATGGGCCTGGCTGGCCACTTCCGGCAGATCAAGAGCCCTCTACAAAAACCATGGGGGCCAAAAAGTGCTCCAATAAAGAGCTCTCTGAAAATCTTCCTGGCCTCTTTTTGATGTCCTTGCCATAAAAACACCTTCATGGCCTAAGTGTTCCTGATCAAGGGCCCCCTGCAAAAGCCTCCCAAGCCAAAGGGCCCACCCTTCCCCCACCTATTTTCTGTTTTATATCCCTACTGTAATTGACAGGAGGGTCTCTCTTTCGCTGTCAATCACAGCCCTTTACTGCTAATTACCCACATCCCCTAGCCTGCAGTGCTCTATTCTTGTCAATTGCAGTCCATTAGGGCTAATTATACCTACCTGGGTCAGCCCCACCCCACCCTAGCTTCCATTAGTACTGAAGGGAGATGAAGGGAAACTCATGGGGTGCCTTGCCTGTTTGTTTATTGCTGCCCTGGGGAGCCTCCTCCTGTAGTAGCCCATCCCTTCTTCACCCTGTTACAGAATCATGAAGCACTAATGGAAGATTTCACACAAGAAGTAACCTAACGCATTTCTTTAACAAAAATTCCTCTGTGGAGAGTAGTAAAGTATGAGGAAAGAATAGACAGGGGGAAACCAGTTAGGCGAACAGTTCAGTAATCCCAGCAAGGGATGATGGTGGCTTAGTTTACAAAGGTTGTATAAAGCAGGAGAGAAGTGGAGCCATTGCAAAGATATTGAAGAAATATAAGAAGAGTGGATACAAAAGGAAAGAGGGTGATTGAAAGTATGAGACTAAAAATTTTTATTTGAGCAATTTGATATTTATAATAGTTAACATAAAAAACTGTGGAGGAAAACCAGGTTAGGGTGGGAGATAATTCACATTAAGACATGTTAATTTTGAGGAATCTTTTATTAAACAGCAGTGCTGAGTAGGAACTGTATGCATGGTTGTGCGATAAGAGAAAAGAACTGAACTATTAATAGAAAAATAAGTTTAGGGCAGTCAATGTAGCAGTCACAATTCGAGTCATAGGCATTGACAATGTTACTCAGTAGAGTTCATGGTGTCTAAAGAGAAGAGGCCAGTCTTTGAAGGATACATTTGAAGTCCCATAGAGAAGGATGAGTCAGCAAAATAAACTGATAAGTTGTAGAGAGAAAAGTAGATGGAGAACTATGGGGTTATCAAACCCAAAGAAGTGAGTATCTCCCACATATGGATTATCTAATAATGCACAAAATTTTTGAGCCTACAAGTAAGAAAAAGGGAGATTGGAGGTCAAGGAGACAGGAGAAAGGGATAGTGAGTGGTTGTAACTGAAATTCAGGAGACTAGGTAGGAGGCCCAAATTAGGACCTTGTGTGTTGACTATAATTAGGTTTCAAGATCTATAAATGGAAAATAAGAGGTGGTCAGACAAAACAAAAACATGAAGCAAAACAAAAACACAGTAGGGAAAGTAAGAAAATATGGCTGGATAAATGATGTATTACTATAAATATGGAAAATTATTAGCACAACATCTGAGGCTTCTATCTGGCATTTAGGAAAATTAAAGGAGTTAAAGAAATAAGGGTATTAGGAAGAGTATTACATTTGAGAGAATACGATGAGTTCCATTTTACTGTGAACACCTATATCACTCTCTGCAGTCAAATTTTTTTCTATTTTTTTAAAGCTTAATCTGTTAAAAATAGGTATTGGACTACTGAGAAAACAGATGGCGGCATGAGATGAGAACCCCAATACCTACCTGGGAAGGGACTTATGAACATAGAGGAATCCACAAGGGAAACCCTGAGAAGCATCCTCAACTAAGACAACCACATAATGCAGAACAACACCCAAAAATTAGAGGAAAAAGGGGAGAGCGGGAGAGGGAAAGGGAAGCAGCTGTTCGGGGACAGGGATGCAGAGAGTGGCCCGGGGCTGGCAAAAAAAAAAGGAGATTGGGGGACTATGGTCAAAGTGGAGCTAAATGGAGGGTGGGCTGGAAGCCGAGACCTAAGGAGAATGGAAGCCCCACAGGAATGTGGACAATTTAAAATCCGAACTCAAGGGACAGCATGCGGTGCCCTAATCAGATCACAGAGCCTAAAGTGGAATAGGGACTATGGAGCAGGGCGGCTGTACTTCCCGGCGGGTGGAGTGACAGCAGGGAATCAGCCCACAACAGCTCGGCACCACTGATTTATCGGGGAGATTGACTGTGAGGGAGCGCCTTCTGAAGACAGGGCTCTTGGAGTGAGGGCAGGGGCTCGAGTGGACATGGAGGCAGTGCACTTAGCTGCATTAGAGGTTCTTAGAGTGAATCCGGTGGTCTTTGAGACCCTGCATGCTGCAGGCCTAGAGAGGCTGCTGGCTGGGACACCACTGTGCCCCTGTCCTTGTGGCTAATTGGGCCTCTGCCAAGCCCGGGCCCACCCATGCTGCCACCCTGTGTGCAAGGTTTACAGACACAACTAAAGGAAAAGCAGCCCATCAGAGGGAAGAAAGAACAGACCTCCGGGGCCCCGCCCGCACTGAACCAACAGCCCCCCTGCTGAAAGAGGAATCTGCTATTGTGTCTCAGGCCCACCCTAGCTCCTACTCACTTGCCCCCACTCCTGGCCACACCCTCACTACCCTGCTTTCTAACAGCTAAGACAGTAACCTCAAGTGCCCCAGGCACAGAAGTAGTCTGCTTCCCCTAACCCTCTCCCAAAATCTCCTCCTCCCACAACTGAGCCCCCACCTCCCTCAAAAAATAAAGAGAAGCCCATCTGATAGGCAAACCCCCAGAGGGAAAATATACTCATGCCTAAAGCAAAAAGAACCACATCAAACACAATGCACACCTCAGAATCCAAAGCCCCTCCAGAAGATCAGGGGCAGTCTTTAGTAAAGGACCTTGCACACTTGGAATCAAATCTAAGTGAAACAGAACTCAGGGCTGCAATACTCAAGACACTCAGAGAGCTCACTCAATGCTGGCAAAGTACCCAGACACAGTTAAATGACCTCAACAAGAAATTTTCTGAGCAAAATGAGACCTTCACCAATAAAATTGAGAAGCTAGAGCAGAACCAAAAGGAACTCCTTGAAATGAAAGGCATCATGGGAGAGCTGAAAAAAGGACTGACCAGCATAAGAAACAGGGCTAACCAGCTAGAGGAAAGAATGAGTGAAATTGAAGATAGAAACATAGAAATGTCACAGAGGAAAGAAGAAAGGGAAATAAGAATCAAGAGAAATGAAAGAGCCCTACAAGAACTTTCTGACTCCATCAAAAAGAACAATATTAGAATAATAGGGGTACCAGAAGGAAGCGAGATGAAATCTTCTCAGAGTCTACTAAACAAATAGTGGAAGAGAATTTCCCTAACCTGTGGAAAGAATTACAGCCCCAAATTCCAGAGGAAATCAGGAGCCCTAGCTACCTAGACCCTAGTAGATCTTCTCCAAGGCACATTGTTCTGAAGATGACAAAAACCAAAGACAAAGAAAGAATTCTCAAGGCTTCCAAGGAAAAATAAAATATAACTTTCAAAGGAAAACCTATCAGGCTGTCACCAGACTTCTCAGCAGAAACTCTGCAAGCCAGGAGGGAGTGGACAGCAATCTTCAAAATATTAAAAGAGAGAAATTTCCAGCCAAGAATGAACTATCCAGCAAAATTAGCCTTTAGATATGAAGGAGGAATTAAGGCCTTTTCAGATATAAATACAGAAGCTGAGGGAATTTTCCAGCTCAAAACTGGCACTCCAAGAAATATGGTAGGAGGCTATTTGGCCTGAATCAAGAAATCAAAATAAATGGAGAAAAGTTGGGACAATAAAAATTAAAAGGAAAGAAGAAATGGATACAGGGTATCCTCATATATTAATCATCACCCTGAATGTAAATAAACTGAATCCACCAATAAAGAGGCACAGGGTAGCAGACTGGATCAAACAACAAAATCCAACCATATGCTGCCTACAAGAGACACACCTCAGCCACAGGGACAAACATAGACTCAGGGTAAAAGGATGGAAAACAATACTTTAGGCAAATGGCAGTCAGAGAAAAGCTGAAGTGGCCATATTGATTTCTGATGAAAAAGACATCAGAATAAAAAAAATAATAAGACATAAAGATGGACATTACATCTTGATAAAAGGGACAATACAACAAGAAAACATCACACTCATCAATATATATGCTCCGAAACAGGAAGCACCAAAATTTACAAAGCAACTACTAACAGATCTAAAAGGAGAATTTGACAAAAATACAATAATAGTAGGGGATCTAAACACCCCCCTGACAACATTGGACAGATCATCCAAGCAGAAACTAAATAAGGAGATTGCAGCTTTAAATGATACATTATAGGAAATGGACATAATTGACATTTACAGGTCATTCCATCCTACAACAAAGGGCTATACATTTTACTCTAGTGCACATGGAACATTTTCAAGGATAGACCATATCC
>PVKE010034664.1:0-17286 GCA_004027555.1 Craseonycteris thonglongyai
GGGGATTCTGGGATAGCGCAACAGGTTGAGTGCTTGCCTTGCAACTGCAAGGTCCAAGAATTGAATCCCAGCCCCAGCCTATGCAAATCCACATGCTGAACTGTGGCACAACTGGTAACTGCCAGGATGGTGGTGAAGGTTCTCACCTCACATGAGGGAGACCCCTACTTTGGTTCCCAACCAGTGCGGCCCCACATCCACCTGTATGGAATGAAACTATGTCACAACTAATGATGTGCAACTATTAAGACTGCTCTGGGCCCTCCACACTTCTCTGTCTTTCTCACCTTTCAAACAATAAGATAAATGTTTAAAAAATAAATAATGAAAACAGTTTTAAATTATGATTGTCCTTGGAGGACGAAATTAGTTTTTAGAACTTTTTTTTGGATAGTTTAAGGCTAGCTGTGCAGGTATAAAAATGTGAAAGGTTGTAATGAATGGTGAACTTTCATTCTAGAATCTATCCAATTGAAATTTAACACTTTCTTAGACACATGTAACTTTATATAAAACCATTAATAGAGTTGTAGATTAGGTCTCAAAGGGTTTCAGCTGAACATTATTTCTAAAGATTTAACAACAAAACAAACAAAAGAACCTCAAAACTGACATTGTAAATATTAAGGTTTCTGAAGTGCCTTCCTGATTCGTATGTGGACTCTTCTATGAATCAATATCACAATTTTTTTTTTATTCTTAGTATATAGCCACCCATATAGCATTTCCTACATCAAGGAAAAGTCCACATTCTATCTCCAAGGTGTGTGAAAGCATAGTAGTCTCTCTTTAAATTAAAATATTTTGTCACGATGCGGTCTATCAACATTATTCAAATTATTAATAGAGAAATCATTAAATTTCATGCTCTGTCTATAAAACTAAACCAACAGTTGCCTTCTGTAACCTGGGAAATACAAATGTTTTCTGCATATCCCACTTGTTTATTCAACTTACAGCAACCATACAAGGAGATAAGTGGTTTTAAGTTTGGTTACTTTCTAAAACAAAGTTATTTTTCAGGTATAATTGCTTATCAAAGAAATATCTTTAGATCACTACAAAATTTGTTATAAACCAAAGAGAAGAGAGATTTCTGGACTTCTTAAATATTAACTGTTCTAGTGTCTACATTAATATGGTTATAATCTTATACTGTAGACCAGGGTCAGCAAACTTTTTTGTAAAGGGCCAGATAGAAAATATTTTAGGCTTTGCAGGCTGCATGTGGTCTCTGTCAATGTTTTTGTGGGTTTTTTCTTTTTAATCCCTTTAAAAGTATAAAAACCATTCTTAGGCTAGAATTCATACAGAAACAGGCCATAGGCCACATTTGGTCCTTGGGCTATAGTTTGCTGACCCCTGCTCTAGATCACTACTGTCCAAAAGAAATATAATTTGAATCATATATGTAATTTAAATTTTTTTAGTAACCACTCTGAAAAAGTAAAAAGAAGCGGATGAAATTAATTCTAATAATACATTCAACCAATTATATTCAAGCTATTATCATTTCAACATGTGGCACTAGCCACATTTCAGTGGCTCAGTAACCACATGTGTTGGACAGCACAACTCTAGACCAGAGCTACGCAAAGTATGGGCCACAAATTGGTGCTAGTCTATGGTTCATTACCAATCTGTAACAAGTTTAAGTATAAAAATTAAAAGTAAGCATTTAAAATATTTTATAGCAATTTGACAGTTATTTTCTGTCTATTCAATCTAATGAGAAAATTGGTACTTGTATTTCATGTCTTTTTTTTACAGTTTATATTTCCATTAATTTATTCTTATTATATCTTACAAAAGAATCAGTCTGCAGAATTAAAAAGAAACTGGCTCTTCATTATGATCATTTAATAGACACTGCTCTAGACAGTCTCTTCTAAGATTTTGTAGGCCTCTTGTATAAAATGGCAAGAATGAAAAGAAGAGAAATGGTGATGAGATTGTGGGTAGTAGTTTATTTAGTATTACTCATACCCGCTACAGACCACTACTGTCCTTTCACTTGTCTCTTTTGGAGCTATCATTGGAACATCACTCAGACCTTATAAAAAATAGCGGTGTTCATGCCCAACTCCAGACCAATTAAATCAGAATCTCTTGGGAGGGGCCCTGTGCATCATGTAGTTTTCAACTGATATTATGCAGTTAGCATTGTTGTGTGGATCCCTCATTCCAGAAAAATTTGCCGTTTCTCTAGTTGGAAGGAATTACTGATCTGGGTGGGGGGTTTTCTGTACCATTCATCTCTTTAACAATGAAAAGGGGACTTTCTAGTTAAATATGTCAACTTGAACATTGGCATTTTATCTTTACTCCCTCCTGAAATCCCACTAAAACTAGAAAGCAAATGAGAGAAGACAGAAGTAGATCTGATTGGTCAATACGTTTTTGGTGGAAGCAGGTAGCTAGAAATAAACAGAACTGAGAAAGTTGATCTAAGTGCCTACAAATAAGTATGTTAAAAAGAAGCAAACCAATTTCTACTGCTGGCTCAAAAATTAGAGGAACCATTTACCTCAAAGGGTAACTAACTGGTATGGTGCTGACAACAGGAATGGATAAAACTAGAGGTTAGAGCTTGGAGAAATTTAATCTAAGAGGTTTAGTCATAGCTATAGTTGGGATATCTTTCATACATGGAGACACCTTTTGAAAAAACAGGGACTAAGCCCAAGTCTGAATATTCAGGCTAAGACCCCATCCATTTCCTTGGCCTATTCTCAGACCATGGCTGTCAGGTAGGTAGACC
This sequence comes from Craseonycteris thonglongyai, assembly GCA_004027555.1. Taxonomy (NCBI): domain Eukaryota; kingdom Metazoa; phylum Chordata; class Mammalia; order Chiroptera; family Craseonycteridae; genus Craseonycteris; species Craseonycteris thonglongyai. The sequence continues at coordinate 2,762 of PVKE010034664.1, forward strand.
CAGACAGGAGACTGGAGCATTTTTCTCTCTAAGATTATTAGCAGCCAGAAGACAGGCTTACAGACACTGACTTTTGGGAATTTCCTAGTAGAAAATTAACTCATTACCTTATCACTTTTTATTAAAGCCAACCAGTTGACAGACAATCCCCAACCCCTGTCCCCCAAGCAGACAGAGCTTCTGATTAGCATGGTGGTGCTGATGGGTAGCCAGGGATCATCAGACACTTGTGGAAGCCACTAAAATAATAAAATAAAATATAAAATAAAATAATAAATTAAAAAATGAAGTACAATAAAATGTAAAATAAAATAATAAAATAAATAAAAATAAAACCAAAAGACTTAAGCAGAAAAGGGTACTAAGAAGAAACTAATAAAAATACTTGAAATATTAAAAGAAAAAAGGAAAGAAAACATTTAAAACTATTTGTATCCTTAAAGAAGTGAAATGTTATATTACCTCCAAGAAGTTAGAATAGGATGCTATTAAAAAGATATTAAAACTGTGATAGGAAAAATTGTAACTGCAATGGAAGTGTTGGAAAGTGATGCCAAAGAAATTACTAGATAGCAGAAAAGGAAAAGAAATGCAGTATTGAAATGAAAATATCAAAAGATAAATCTTAGAGGTCTAGTATCTAATAAAAAGGATTTTTGCGGGGTGGGGGCAGTGGGAAGGACACGGAAAGGGCCCAGCACAAGAAAAGAAAAGAAAAGAAAAGAAAAGAATCCCAGGCTAAGATAAAGAGAAAAAGCCACAATTTTTCATGAAATAAAAACAGGTCACATAAGAAGACTGGGAATTGGTATGATACAAGCTTTTCAACAGCCACACTAGAAGCTACTAGAACAGTGGAGTAATGCTTTTAAAATATTGAGAGTAAATTATTTCCAACCTAAAATTTTATAAACCAATATCAGTATAAACATGTTATCTAGAAATGAGGAAAATACCAGCAGAAGCAGCTAAAAATTTTTGAAGTAATCACCAAGAATTAGTGATTAGGCAGGAATTAATCCTGTATATAACAAGACTCTGAGCAAAGAACATAAATCTTAATGTAAGAATAATAAGAAGTAAGTGATAACAAGTCATGTTAAGTCCAAATGGTGTAAGCCTCAAAGAAGTTTTACAAAATAAAAAGATTTTGCAAGGGGAGGAGGCAAAATGTTCTAATAAAGTTTAATAAGATTTAACAGTTCCATCTAATAGATTTTATTAGAACGTATACCAACTACCATGCAAACTCCTATGGATATAACAGCATGCTTTTAATAAAGACTCATTTGAAAGCACTTTTCTTGATTTCAGAGACATAAGTTCTGTTTTCATTGTCATTAGTCCAACAGCTCTTTCTGTAAGAAACTAAAGGGAAGATATATCATTTATTTTAAGAAAGTTTATTCTTTATTCTCTTAAACCTAGTCAACTTGAATGCAAGTATTTATGACAAAGAAGATTGGCCAAAGTTATGGAAGGGTCAACTCTAATGACTCTCACCACTGTGAGAAAAAAAATACTCAAATAAGTTTCCAATACTAATTCTAAACTGTGATGAGCAGTACATAATGACATAACAAACATGAACAGAAAAATTTGGGGGAGGGGGGAAGTATCATAGTGATTAAATAGCAAAATAGAGATGCCTTTTTTTAAAAGTTTCTGCTGTCATGTGACAAAACCAGTTGAATTTTAAGTTCAGTTTTTTTCATTTCTTCTAATGTTGATGTCTAGGTTACTGAATGAGACAGTGTGTGCCTGTCGATGTTGTAGTCTTAAAATAATTTGTTTGTTAAGTGCCATAAACTGATTTAGAGTTTTCTAAAGGAGCAAGAATAAAGATGCCAAATTGCATATTTTTTGTTTTTGTTTTGTTTATTATTTCAGTATCATAACTTTTCTTCTGTTACTTTATTAGTTTTGAGCTCTTCCAAGATTAGGAATTGAGAAGCATTAAGACACCTTTCCATTTTAACCAAAATACAGTCATACTTGGTACTCTGCTGCTTTGAAACTCTTAGAATTTGGTAGTCGGTGCATTTTTGTGCAAAAATTTTGTCCTAGTACTCATTGTTTGCTTGGTACTTGATGTGCAAGCTGGAACATGTGGGTGTCAATTGCCTCATGACTTGCTACCCTTTCCAGCTGAAACAGAGTATCACATGTTCAACTCCTGGTAGCTCTTGCCCTGTGCACATCCCCTGCAGTCTTATTTTAGCTTCTGTGGTCATTTTGTGTATTTTTGGTTTGGGAACCCATTAACTTTATTTATTTACATTATTTCTTATGAGAAAATTTTGTTTGGTACTTTTCATGCCTCCTGGAACCAAGTACTGACAAGTACCAAGGTACCACTGTATTATATTCTCTTTCTTCCCTCCTTTTTTCCTTTCTACTCAAATTGCTTCTTCAAAATCATGGATAAATTTTGATACATTATAGGGTGGTGAGGGAAGGTAGGAAATTTTTGACAAGTGATTGACCTGTAAGCTTTCGATTGCTAGATGAGTGGAATAGCAGTTGGTAAATGAAGTTGAGAAGATTGCTGCTTAAAGGTATTTGAACTAATTTTAATGTGTTACACAAATGTGGTCCTGATTAGAACTTTTGAGAAATTGAATAAAGGTGTTTCAACAATATAGAATATATTTTCCTTTTAATACTTGAAGCAGTACCTAAATTATTCAAAGTAAGGAGACAATCAATGTCATAATGAAATTAGATTATCAGAGGAAACGAACCCAGAGTTTAATTGGGAGGGTTTATTTTCTTTCCCCTGAGTTCTCAGTATTCTGTCTGAAAGGAAATGAGAAGTGAGGACTAGCGTGAATAATAGAGCAGTGCCACAAAAGGGGCTGGTGACCATAAGATTACCAAACAGAACGTTTGCCTTGTCACTTTAATATGGCAATGTAAGGCAAATGCTTTTTTTTTAATTTATTGGGGTGACATTGGTTAATTATATAGATTTCAAGTGTACAATTCTATAATATATCATCTGCATATTACATTATATGTTCACCATCCAGAGCCAATTCTTCTATCACCATATATTTTTTCCCCTTCACCCTATTCTACTATCTCCCCTCCCCCTTATCTGCTTGATAACCACTAAACTGTCGTCTTTATCTATGAGTTTTTGGTTGTTTGTCTTGTTCATTTGGTGCTTTCAGTTTTATATCCCACATATGAGTGAAATCATATGGTTCTTGACTTTTTCTGTCTGACATATTTTGCTTAGCAAGATAATTTGAAGATCTATCCATGCTGTCACAAATGGCAGTGTTTTATCTTTTCTTATGTCCAAGAAGTATTCTATTGTGTATAATATGAACCACATCTTTATCCAGTTTTCTGTCAAAGGACATTTTGATTGTTTCCATATCCTGGCCACCACAAATAATGCTGCAGTGAACATAGGGGTACATACATCTTTACAGATAAGTACTTTCAGATCTTGGGGATAGATACCCAGAAGAGGAATTGCTGGTTCAGATGATAATTTTATTCTTGTTTGAGGAACCTCCTTACTGTTTTACAGTAATGGCTGTACCAATTTACATTCCCACCAACAGTGTATGAGGGTTCCTTTTTCTCCACAACCTCTCCAACTCTTATTACTTGTCTTGTTGATAACAGCCATTCCAACAGGTGTGTGGTGGTATCTTGTTGTGGTTTTGATTTGCATTTCCCTAAGAGCTAGTGAAGTTGAGCATTTTTTATATACCGTGTTTCCCCGAAAGTAAGACATCCCCCGAAAATAAGACCTACTTACAGTTTTGCCTCTCCCTGAAATACGTATAAGGCATTCCCCCGAAAATAAGACCTAGAGCATCTTTGGGAGCAAAAATTAATATAAGACACTGTCTTATTTTCGGGGAAACAGGGTAAGACACTGTCTTATTTTCGGGGAAACGGTATCTGTTGACCATTTGTATAATATGTCTTGGGAGAAGTGTGTTGAGGTCCTCTGCCCAATTTTTAATTAAATTGGGTGTTTTTGTTGTTGAAGTATATGAATTCTTTATATATTTTGTTTTTATTAGCCCCTTATCAGAGGTGTTGTTTTCAGTTATCTACCATTCATTTGGTTGCCACTTTGTTTTACTGATGGTTTCTTTTACTGTGCAAAGCTTTTTAGTTTCATATAGCCCCATTCATTTATTTTTACTTTTACTTCCCTTACCTTTGAGGTCAAATTTGTAAAATCCTCTCTGAACCCAAGGTCCAATAGTTTAGTACCTATACTTCTATGCAATTTATTGTTTCGGGTCTTATATTTAGGTCTTTGATCCATTTTGAGTTAATTTTGGTATATGGTGATAGATCACAATCAAGTTTCATTCTTTTTGCACCTGGCTTTCCAGTTGTCTCAGCATTATTTATTGAAGAGGCTTTCTTTTCTCCACTGAATGTTTTTGTCTCTTTTGTTGAAAATTATCTGCCCTTATATATATGGGTATATTTCTGGGTTCTCAGTTCTATTCCATTGGTCTTTGTGTCTGTTTTTCTGCCAATACCATGCTGTTTTGATTATTGTCACTTTGTAGAATAAATTGAAGTCAGGAAGTATGATACCTTCAGCCTTGTTCTTTTTTTCTCAGGATTGCTTTGACCGGGGTCTTTTGTGATTCCATACAAATCTTATGGGTTTTGTTTGTTTGTTTGTTTTTTATCTATTTCTTGAAAGAGTATCTTGGGATTTTGATGGGAAGTGCATTATTGCTTTGGGTAATATGGCTGTTTTAACTATGTTGATTCATCCAATCCATGAACATGAAATGTCTTTTCATTTCTTTTTCTCTTCTTCAGTTTCTTTTAATAATGTCTTAGTTTTTAGTGTATAGGTCCTTCACATCCTTTATTAAGTTTATTACTAGGTATTGCTCTTGTTGCAATTGCAAAATAAATTGGGTTTTTTTTCTTTCTTTTACTGAAATTTATGTGTACAGGATTTCTGAAAGGTTGGTATATAGGAACGCTATAAATTTTTGTACGTTGATTTTTTTACACCCTACAACTTTACAGTATTTATTGTTTCTAATGTTTTTTTAAGGTGGCATCTTTAGGGTTTCCTGCATAAAGAATTAGGTCATATGCAAATAAGTGACAATTTGACTTATTCATTTTCAATTTGGATGCCTGTTAGTAAGGCAAATTCTCGACTACTATCACTGAATTTCCATTGAGGTGAGGGGTGGGTACTGCCTTTCATTTTTACTCACTGCTTTAACTTATTTTTCTCCTTTTCCTGTTTTGTCTGTAGATCTTATAATCCATGGATAACATGGGGAAAATGTGGAATAACTTCAAATATAGATGTCAGAATCTATTCAGTCATGAGGGAGGAAGCCGTAGTGAAAATGTGGACATGAACTCCAACAGATGTTTGTCTGTCAACGAGAAAAACATCAGTATAGGAGACTCAGCTCCTCAGCAACAAAGCAGTCCCTTAAGAGAAAATGTTACCTTACAACTGGGATTAAGCCCTTCAAAAAAATTTTCAAGGAGGAACCAAAACTGTGCCACTGAAATTCCTCAGATTGTTGAAATAAGCATTGAAAAGGATAATGATTCTTGTGTCACCCCAGGAACAAGACTTACAAGAAGAGATTCCTACTCTCGACATGCTCCATGGGGTGGGAAGAAGAAGCATTCCTGTTCTACAAAGACACAAAGTTCATTGGATACTGATAAAAAATTTGGTAGAACTCAAAGTGGACTTCAAAGGCGAGAGAGGCGATACGGCGTAAGCTCCGTACATGATATGGACAGCATTTCCAGCAGAACTGTAGGAAGTCGCTCTCTGAGACAGAGGTTGCAGGATACTGTGGGCTTGTGTTTTCCCATGAGAACTTACAATAAGCAGTCGAAGCCTCTCTTTTCTAATAAAAGAAAAATACACCTTTCTGAATTAATGCTTGAGAAATGCCCTTTTCCTGCTGGCTCAGATTTAGCCCAAAAGTGGCATTTGATTAAACAGCATACAGCCCCTGTGAGCCCACATTCAACATTTTTTGATACATTTGATCCATCCTTGGTTTCTACAGAAGATGAAGAAGATAGGCTTAGAGAGAGAAGGCGGCTTAGTATTGAAGAAGGGGTTGACCCCCCTCCCAATGCACAAATACATACATTTGAAGCCACTGCACAGGTTAATCCGTTATATAAACTGGGACCAAAGCTAGCTCCTGGGATGACTGAAATAAGTGGGGATAGTTCTGCAATTCCACAAGCTAAATGTGACTCAGAAGAGGACACAACCACCCTATGTTTGCAGTCACGTAGGCAGAAACAGCGTCAGGTCTCCGGAGACAGCCATGCCCACGTTAGCAGACAGGGAGCTTGGAAAGTCCATACACAGATTGATTACATACACTGCCTCGTGCCGGATTTGCTTCAGATTACAGGTAATCCCTGTTACTGGGGAGTGATGGACCGTTATGAAGCAGAAGCCCTCCTTGAAGGGAAACCTGAAGGCACATTTTTGCTCAGGGACTCTGCGCAAGAGGACTACCTCTTCTCTGTGAGCTTCCGTCGCTACAACAGATCCCTGCATGCCCGGATTGAACAATGGAATCACAACTTTAGTTTTGATGCTCACGACCCATGTGTATTTCACTCCTCCACTGTAACAGGACTTTTGGAACATTATAAAGATCCCAGTTCTTGCATGTTTTTTGAACCATTGCTTACTATCTCACTAAATAGAACTTTCCCTTTTAGCCTGCAATATATCTGCCGTGCAGTCATCTGCAGATGCACAACATATGATGGAATTGATGGGCTCCCTTTACCATCAATGTTACAGGATTTTTTAAAAGAGTATCATTATAAACAAAAAGTTAGAGTTCGCTGGTTAGAACGAGAACCAGTTAAGACAAAGTAAACTCTCCAACAGCATTAACTAGATTTGTTTTTATGTGCATCAGACAGTACACCTATAGCAAGCACACATATCAGTGTTAGGTTTTTTTCAGTACAGTATGTAAGCTTAGTGTTAGCATCTGTCAGATGCAATCTGCTGTTACTTAGAAAAATGTGGTGCCTATCAAGACAATAGAGGGTAGAACTAAGGTGTTAAGTAAAGCTACAAACACATTTTGCTGACTTAGCTAACCATTTGGTTTTTAATGGCTGTAGTAATTTAGTGAGGCAGTTTTGGGGCATTTGCTATAAAGAATTCTATTTCTTACTGAAGAACAAATTGCTAATATTGGATGAGTATTTCAACAGCGTAACTAATGTTTGAAATTATTTTTTCTAAGAATTTTGTATAACCTTCCAAAAAAATAGTGATGTTTGTAGTTACTATAAATTAAGCTCTGGAAGTCCAAAAAATAAAAACTGCCTTTCAGAAAAGAAATGCAATTGTCTGGCCACAAGGGCATAGTGCAGTTCACTTAAGTGTTGATATAGTTTATAGTCAGTCTCCTTTTCCCTTCTGCAAAATGTACTGTTAAGTAAACAAAATTTTCTTAATAGTAAATTTAGTTCTTAAAATTTCAGACTTATAAAGTTGATAAGAGAGTTTTATTTAAAGGCCTGGGGTATTAATTTTTTTTATGAGTGCTTTAACTATAAAACACATTGGAAATAGTTGCTGCAATATAGTCTCGTGTGATTTTTAAAGTTGACGTGTGCAGCCTAATTATCGATTCACAAACATTGGATCTTTTCCTATGCCCATAATGAATTTGTGAATCATGAAAAAAATGAGACCATCGAAGATGCCCAAATGAGTCAGGTAATAATAACTACAGTGGTTACTGATGTTGAGATTATTGTTAAACTGTAATAATTTGGATGGCAGTAGTTATCTCTTTGTTGTAAACTCATGGTTGAATTGCTTAAGTACAATTTATAGAATTTCAGTGCAGTTAATATTTAATGGAAAATCTGAAACCTAAATTGCAAATTTAAAAGGTACTGTACAACTGTTGTATCTGTAAATAACTTTACTTGGCACCTTTTTGTCACTTAGAATAGTATGCAATACTACTTGAGTGAGCTACATATTTTGGAAGTAATACCAAGTTGTAGTGTTTGCTTCTTAGTATTGAACTGAATTTACAGTTCTGTCCTAGACATTTTGCACTAAAGTAGTCAAATCCGTTCTTGTGTCTTTTTGTTAGTGTGTTCTGTATCACTGGTAAGTGCTCCTTAGTTTCCTTACCTACTGCTACAGAAAGTTATTTTACACCCTGATGGCTATTGCCAAGGCTACAAAAAAGAAAAGCTATATTTGTATGCAACACTAACCCTTTAACTGCTAATGTATGTTCCTGCTTGCTGTGCCTTGTTATGGCTGCTTTTTTGTGCTAATAAAGTATGTTTGGTGTTCTCCTTGTATATCTGCTGTTTTATACATTTGCAACAATTTCTCTTGTATAATAAATGGAATGGTTTGGGGGTTTAAAATAAGCATTACCTAACAACCTACTATAGTCAATACAAAATCACTGTACAGCCTAATATTGATGTATTCTGAGTAAGCAAACTCTAAGTTAATGCTATACATCTTTCCAGTCACAACCACATATACTGTGAATCAGTATCTATAGTTCCTGCAAATTACTGTACAGTTTAGATTATACAAATGACCAGAGAAATATTGACTTAAACCTATTGATTTCTCTGCTTATAAGTGAAAAATTGGAACTATCATGTCATAGTATCTATCGCCTCCCACTGCACCAAACAGGTTGAATGAAATCTTGGGAACTGATACCATTTATTGGTTTGGGGACCATTTTAATTAATACTAAATGCCCAAAATGTAGAACTTTAACCAAAGATTTGTCCATTTTAAAGCAAAATGGGGATTATAGGGACTTAAAATTCCTGTTATTTCTAATAGAAGTTCCTGAAGATCTTATACCAAAGTGTTTGAGAACTTTATCCAAACCTACTTTAAAGCATTATGTGCAATTAAGTTGTTATGACATAATTATATTGCATAATTGTTGGGTTCGTTTTCTTGAGCTTATAATGTACCAGGAAAATAAACTTCTTGGAAAAAGAAAAAGTCCATAGTGCTTTTGAAGAAGGACTATATATGCAAGCAAGATCTTGTTTTAAAGAGGTAACTTGAAACTCCAAGAAAGCACTTAATGTTTTATATGCTTGTAGCAAATAGATGTTCTAATTGTAGTTTTATTGAAAGTATTAATGCTTTTATGTGTTTCAGAACTTTCATATGTTAAATAGAAATTGTTTTAAATGTGTATTTGAATTTATGTAAGCATGTATACACTGTGCTAAAAGTCACTTGTGTTTCAGTTTGTGTGTAATATTAATATGCAACTTTTGGGTTAAAATTTTTTCCTAAAAAATTAGTGGCTTACATTTAAAAAATGAAAATTCACCAGCATGAAATTGCACCTAAGTCTATCTTCACTGTGTCTTTTTCTGAATCCCACTGTAATCTGTCAACTAAATTTGTGTTTTCACAATCTTTTTGAAGTACATTTTAATACAAACCAGGAATCTCTTTAGAAGTTTGGACGTATCTTCATACTGAAGTATTAACCCAAACATAGGTTGCTCTGATTCATATTCATTCTCGTTCTTTCACTCACTCACTCATGCATTCATATATTCACTCCCTTTCTCTATATATGAATTATAGATACATGTACATATATGCATTTATGATTAATATTACTTTTGACAATATTACCATCTGATTTTAAATTATTTAGAGGCCTTACTTTATATAGACTATCCTTATATTATTTAAATTTGATCATCTGCACCTAAAGTTTAGTCTTACTACTGTTAGTCTTGTTTGTAATACAGTCACCTTAAAAGAAGAAAGCATTTATCATTTTCTAGCTAAACCCAGTAAAAGTTTTTGAAAATCAGCTTGGTTTAAATACAGTTATTAAGTCACAATTAAATTTATATTTCTTAGACAAAAATGTAGCCCAAATCTTCACAAACTAATCTGTTTTCTTATGGTCTATTAGAAGACTTATATAAATTTATAATGCCTTGAACCATAAAAATGGATACTTCTGAGCTTCATTTTGACAAAATTCAAAATTTATGAACCTTTTTGACACTTTTGACCTGGTTGCTATTTATTTTCATCCCAAGCTTCCTTTGTTCCCTTGCACTAAACACTAAGTTTTATTTGAGACTGGTTTTAGATCTCCTATTTTGTAGCTAAAAAGAAAAAGAACTATAAAATTGCTTTTTGGCAGAGAGAAAGAGGCTTGGAGTGAATCAGGACTCTCCTAGGAAAGATGCAGAGACTATATCCATCCCTGGGAGTGTAGGCATGCAGCAAATCACACCAATTTGTTCACTGGTTCTCCAATACATACAGTTTAATCTAGATGAAATTAGATAAAAATACACACAAAGTGCTGACTTAAAGGTGATAAGTTTCCAAAGGAGACAGTACTGCTTGGTGTGTGTGCATAAAAACTACAAATCAATGAGGCTCAGGTTTTGCTTCATATTTTTGCTACAGAACATAGGCTTTATAAAGATTTTTTTTTAAGATTTATTTTTTTATTGTTTTTGAGAGAGACAGAGACAGAGAAGGGGGAGAGCCTAGAATCGTCTCCATAGTTGCACCTCATTGGTTTTTCCACATAATTTCATTCCATAGGTGGGCGTGGGGCTGCACCAGGCAGGAACTGGGCCGGGGTCTCATCTCGGTAAGAACTGAACTGGGGGCACTCCCCAGTTCAGCATATGGGTCCGCACAGGCCGGGGCTGCAAAGTGAGTGCTTAATCCACTGAGCCATCCCAGCTTCCCCCATAGGCTTTCTAAATGGTATCTTTTAAGGAGATTTGGGGAGGAATTTTTTGTGGGAGGTGGTTGGTTGTTTTGGGGGATAGGTGGAGGGGTTGCCATTGTAAAATATGGGTCAGTCGAAACAACTATTTTCATGTCCAGGCAGCTTGATTAAATATTTAGACTCTTCAGCCATTCATTCCAACAAATACTCATTGAAGACCCATGTGCTAGTCCTATTTTAAGTGATGGGTGTACATTGGTGTATTAAACAAAATTATAGGATCATTGGGGAATAGAGACCTTGAGTGATTAGAAGCGAATCACCAAGATCAAAGAAAACATTTTGATAAACAATAAAACTAAATGTTTCAGAGCAAGAATGACCTTGCATGCTGAAAAAGAGAATGCTACTATGACTAGAGAGCTTTGAGTGTGGTGGGAAATGGGTAGGTTCTAAGGTTGTAGAGATTGGTAAAGGCCTAACCATTTAGGGCTATGAGTCCATCGTAAGGAATTTAGATTTTATTCTGAATGTGTTGGGAAGCCATTGGAGGGTTTTAGGTAGGGGAGTGACATGTTCTGCTTTATATTCCTCTGGTAGTGGAGAACAAACTATAGTGGGTAAAATAAGGGAAACTTGCAATCATCTAGATAAGGAGATGGACAGATTTTCAGGATGCCTTTTGGTGGTAAAGCTGACAGGATTTTGTAATGATTCAATGTGAAAATGAAACGAAGAAATCAAACATGACACCACTTTTTGACCTGAGCAAGGATTGGTGATGCCAAATTTCAGAAAACCAAAAGAGCAAACGTGAAGGTGTAAATTAAACCCTGCCTTGGGTAGGTTGAGTTTTGAGATTCTTATTAGTTACCCCAATGGTGACATTGAGTAGGCAATTGGATGTATGAAAATAAAGTTATGGGGGGGAAAAATATGGGGAGCCACTGTATGGATGGTATTGGAAACCATAAGGCAGCATGGCAACAGCTAGGAATTCTGCATAGAGTTAGGTATTTGGGGAAAATAATTATGGCAACATTCATCTTAGTTTGTCAACTCAAGATTCTGCTATAAAGCCAACTACTTTTATAAAGCCAATTACTTTTAATAGGAAACTTGCCTTTCAAACATTTTAAACTACTGAAATCATAAACTTTCCACTCAATTTCAAAACTATCCATGTCAAAATTGGTTGTCATGCTTTTCATGTCAAGTTTATTTGTATTATTGGTGGAGGGTGGGAGTACAAATTTTTTTAGAAAAATGTAAGTTTGTTTAGAATACTGAAAATTATAAAGAATCTACCAAAATAAAAAGTCCACATTAACATTTTCTCTGCCATCACCAACCCCATCCCTCCCCTTCCCAGCTCCCGTTTTGTAATCTTCCAGAGGTAGCTGCTATTAACATTTATTTTATTCCCTTCTATTTTTCCATGAATTTTTAACAGTTAAAAGATCAAAACTTTTGCGAATGCCAGAATGGCTCAGAGGGTTAAGCGCTCATCTTGCAGCTCTGGTGTCCAAAGATCATATCCCAGCCTCGGCCCGTGCAGACCCATATCTGACCCAGTCTGGTTCTTGCCAGTACGAGCTTCCCATGTGGGAGGCCCCTGGCCCAGTTCCTGCCCTGCAAATACCAAGGCCCACCTGTGGAGTGAAACTACATTGGAAAACTAATATACAACTATGGAGACTGCTCTGGGCCCTCCCCCTTCACCCTGTCTCTCTGTCTCTGTCAACAACAATAAAAATAAATCTTTAAATAAAGTCAAAGCTTTTAAAATTTAAATAGATGGTGACATACAGAGATGGGAAGAGATTTGTAGGCCTCAAATCTCTTAGTATGTTCAGATGCGCTCCCAATTCTGCCCTTCACCAGATTCAGCATCAAACTCAGTTTCTTAGGTCACTTCAGACTTTGAGGCAGGTCAATCAATGGTCAGAATAACAGATTGCAAAGGCCCAGTCACTGATGGTTTCTTGAAATAAAATTTCAGTAGAAGATGAGAATTCTCACTTCCTGGAATTTATAAACTAGTGAGGACCCAGGCACATACATACGTGTATAATGATGAGACTATACGGAAATTGGCCAGCCATATCAGACATGGTTACATGGTTGATAAGGAAAAACAAACAGGACCCAAGTGGAGGCACGGTGATTTGGAGTTTTAGATTTATTTGTTTCATCACAAGAATAAGATTTGACTCAGCAGAAGATGGTGGTGAAGCAAGAGAGGGAAATACAGTTGTAAGTCGCAACTGAAGAGGGGCAGAGCTGAGGTTGAAGAAGCCATTGATTGTAGCATTTGTATATGTAATACCAAAGAGTCTGAATTTGTCTAGGTTCTTAAGCAAGATAGAAGTAGAAATTATACAAGAAGCTGCAAAATGGAGTATAACCAGGAGAGATCAGAGGCAGGAAACCTTGTGAAATTTGTCTAGATCAAATAGCACTGGAATTAAACTGAAGAGTACATCTGAGAAAGGGTGCAAAAGAAAAAAAATTACACAATTTGGGTAAGGAAAAGCAAGCAATTTACACAGATTTTTCTTAACTACGTTATACTTTCTTTAAGTAAATCATAAGAAAGCCCATCTAGTATCTTCCATTAAATAGGAATATCCTGTTTTGAAATAAAGGTAAATATGGAAAGTATATTTTGAAATGCACATTTTAATGCAGAAAACTAACATTTGATCATATAATGAAAACAACCCTCCTAGCTATATTTACATAGAGAAAAATAGGAAAATTAGATAAAAACCTAAACATCAACAACCAAGAAAGTTTACTTGACAAAAGCGCTGAGATAAGGTGGTGGCAAAATAAGATTATGAGGGAGTTCATTGAATTTAAGCCCCAAAATGCTATTGTGATTGATATATAGTAAGTTATCACTTAATGTTGCCAATACATTCTATGACCTTAATTAAGCAAATTGACATATAATGAAACCAGGTTTACCAGAAGCTAATTGATATAAATGAGTTAAGACCCTACAACATCTTACCAACATTATAACAAAACATTAGAGGACTGCTGTAGTTTTTCTCATTTCTTAATTTTTTAAGTGAAAATTGCATTGAATTTGTATTTAGCAGTCAATATTACATTTAGAAATGTATAGTATTACTGCCTGACATATCTTTCTCTAGGTAGGTGTTTACTAAGCATTTCTTTCTAACTAGGAATCCAAGGTTTTAGGGTATTTCGTTTAACTTAGGTAAATCTATCACTACATTGAATTCTTTTATCTATCTTATATATAGTTATGCACTTAATTCTATACTTCATTTGCTTCTAGTTTTTAAGATGAATTATTTTTCTTAAACCCTATAAGATACTTTTTTAAAATTGAAGTAGAATAATTTAAAGCTTTGTCACCTAATTTTACAAGTATTCTTAGGTGCCCTTGGGTGTAATTGAGATAATATTGAATTTCAATGACATTACAGGAATAAAATATAGTAGTTCCAACACTGAATGATATAAATTTGTATATTGTACCTTTAAAATATTGTCCTAACTTTTAGCAATTTCTTTTCTTATGATAATAATAGGATTAGAAGTTTAAATTTCTGAAATTAGCTATGCTAAATTTCTCATCCTTCAAAAACATTCTGAGAGGCAGTATAGTTTATTGGTGGCATAAACAAATACATTTGATCTATAAACAATTCTGTCAGAGGTTGGGGGATGTACCTAAAATAATCCTAGAGGAAAAGCTACCATAATGGCTTCCTGGCCCAGCAAACAAAC
>PVKE010034665.1:0-17280 GCA_004027555.1 Craseonycteris thonglongyai
TCAGTGCATAGTTATTTCTATTTTACTTTTTGACAGATAGAGAGAGAGACAGAGACAGAGACAGCTAGAGAACCGAACTGTGGGAACTCCCCAGTTCAGCACGTGGGTCCTGCCTGGGCCGGAGCCGGGATTCGATCCTCGGTCCTCATGGCCTCAAAGCGAGCGCTCAACCCGCTGAGCCGTCCCGGCTTTCCCCCATAGTAATTCTTTTCTTTTTGATTTATGTTCATCCTTGAACTTGCCACTAAGTGATATATCCTCTTAAAGCATTAATCATTGTTAGTTGACCATATTCTGTGTTCTCTACTACTAGAACGTAAGTGGTACGAGAACAGAGAATTTTTCTGATTTGTTCACCATTGTGTATTAAGCACACAATAGGCAGTCAACAAAGAGTCGCTAAGTAAACTAATTACTATAAATGCCATGGTAAGTTATTAAAGCATTTTATTTGCTAAGAAGATAATAAACAAAAATAAGCAGGTGAAGTGTTTTGAGTCTTGGTTCTTGCGCTTCCTTCCTTTATTCACAATAGAGGTGGCCTCATCAAGTTCCATGGCTCTAAATAAGATTCATACATAAGTAATTACTAAATGCATATTTCCACCCCAAATATAAGATTCAAAGTCATACAAAACACTCTATAAAACAGCTCCACCTGAACACAAAGTAAGCTCCTCCAAATTAACATGCCTAAGTAAACTATTACACTGCCACCCGTACCTCCCACAAATTTTGCCACATCAGTGAACAACAATCTCATTGTCCCTATCACACAGGATAACATCCTTGGAGTTAATCCTGTCTTCTCATATATAAGCCACCAGCAATTCCTGCTGGTGTTCCTTCAAGGATTCATGAAGTATTAATTTTTAAAAGTATCACATCACCTCAGGCCACCTTCATTATTATCATCTCTGCATCAACCACAATCAAATCTTATTTGAATTATGACAAAAAGCTCCTAATTAATCTCCCTGCTATGCATTGTTCCCCTACAATCAATTCTTAAATAGCAGCCAGCTGACAGTTTTTAAACATAGGTCAAGTCATATCAACTTCTCTACTAAAAATCAAGGTTAACATCACACCAGTAATAACTCACATCGATATCTGTTTCCTTGGATATGATACTATGAGAATAAAACATTACTTCTCCAGCATTTTTTCCCAAAATGTATTACCTACATCTAATCATGACAAACATAAGACAAACTTAAATTGAGTGACATTTTACAAATTGCCTGACCAGTATTTTTCAAACTTGTCAAGGTCATGAAAGAAAATGAAAGACAGACAAATTATCACAGGTTGGAGAAGACGTAACAAATAAATATAACATGGTATACTGGATAGCATCCTGAAACAAAAAAAAAATAAACAAAAACACATTAATAGGAAAAATGGGAAAATCTGAATGAAGTCTAGTTTAGGTGAGGAATCTTTTTTTTTTTAATTTTGATAGAAGCACCACTGTTATTTAAG
Source organism: Craseonycteris thonglongyai (assembly GCA_004027555.1). Lineage (NCBI taxonomy): Eukaryota > Metazoa > Chordata > Mammalia > Chiroptera > Craseonycteridae > Craseonycteris > Craseonycteris thonglongyai. The sequence goes on from PVKE010034665.1 coordinate 1,486, forward strand.
TTGTTAACATTAGAGAGAATGGGAGAAAAGTATGTGGATACATTCAAATGTATGTTTAAAACTCCTCTGTAAATCTCATTTTAAAATAAAAAATAAATCATTTGAGCACTTCATATTTCACTTAAAAAAAAAAAAAGTATTTCTGTGTATCTACCCATTCTGCTGCTCTCCACTAGCCTTTCCTCAGTCCCTTTTATGTTATTTTTTTCTCAGTTATTTTTGATCAATTTCCTAAACCAATACCCTTGATTTTTTTTTTGTTTATTTGTTTGTTTGTTTTTTTAACCAAGAAGCTCAGGCTTCAAGTCACTTACAGTTTGTGATTTTTTTTTCATTAATTCTCCACAGGCACTCTTTCTCATATTTCCTCAGTAAGTTTCTGCCCATCTTTTTTAAAGTATACCTCTCCCTCAAATATCCCAGTAGCACTCATTATTCTACTTAACCTTCTTTCTTTTTCTTCATAGCATCAGTCAATATTTAAGCAGAAATATATTTATGTGTGCAGTTTTCTACTAGTTTTCTATGAGACCACAAACTTGTTTTATCCACTGCTATATATTTCTAGTTCATAGAGGACTCGAACCTTGAATCCTGGTGCTGCAAGGTGAGTGTTCAACCCAGTGAGTCATCCCAGCATCCACTGTATATCTTAAACTTAAACAATAGTATATGTCAATTATATCTCAATAAAGTTGCAAAAATAAATAAATCTTAGTTTAGCATATAAGTGAAGGAACAAATGAATTCATTTGGCTGTAAAATTATTAAGAAACTGAATGGACATATAACTTAAAATTTTTCATTATATGTTCCAGTTGTATACTTAGCATTCTCATTTATCTAGCAGATACACACTACAAAGTATACAGTTTATCAAATGTATAAAATGTATAGCTATATTTATAGTACCATGTTCTGTAAGACGAATGCAACTGGAGAGTCTAAGCTAGTGGTATCCGTAGTATTATGTGCCTTTAATTATAATTTGTTGAACAAATGTGTAAATGAATGCATGAATTTAAAAAATGGTTATAATTTATCTTATTGTACTCAGAAGCATTTAATTTCTCATTCAATTATTCATTCCACATAGACAGGCAAATTTCAAAAGGAGGTAATTAAATTTAATAGCAATACAAAGTGAAATCGTCCCTCATTAATAGCTTTTTACTGTAGGTAATCACAGAATGCTTTCAAAAGAATGCTTTTCAGGATGTTAAGAAACTTTTAAGAATAATATTTGCATGTACAAATGAACCAAATAATGAATTGTTTTGAAAACTTCTCTATTTCTTGGCTCTGATTCTTCAGGAAACTTCTGTTGACATCCTGAAGGTTAGCTGCTAATCAGGATTTAAACTGCGTCATATCACACTGTGAAGTAAAAAAGTATTGTATGGGAAGGAAGTTTTAGTATACTCTGGAGTTACCTCAGAATCACAAAGCAATTAGCCAATAATGTTAAAAAGTTATGGCTAATTTAACTAATGCTTAATGGAGCCTAGTAAAACTGTCAGGGTTGATGAGCGCAGGGAGATTATGTGCAGGAATACACATTAAAGGCAGGGCCCTTTATCTCCTTTTAGAATTTAATCAGTATCTGGGATGATAGGCCCTTGTTGTCATGATATGTCAAAAATATTGTTTCTGTTTGTAATATATATTCTTTTAATTTAACTGTGAGTAGTAACTAACAAGAAAGCAGAGATCTGTCACAAAACCATACTCCTGTAGTTCTTAAGAAAGCATACTTTTCCATCATTACCAGGAGTTTAAAGGTTGTAAATAAGATCCTTCTTTCTTCAATAGTTTGAAAGTACAGCAATACATTTGTGATCTATTGAGACAATGAAATACAATTAATTAAACCAGTTGTTGAAATGACATGAAAGGACAGAGAAAATGTATTTGCAGAACTAAATCTTTCAAAAAATTCAGAGAAAAAAATGGCAGTGTCTTCTAAACAAAAGTTTTGAAGTCCCTTGCTTAAAGGATAATGCACTGTTCTCTATGAGCTTCATGTTTTATTCATTAAATGGTTTGAGCTTGTAGAAAAAGTTATGTGTTTTCACAAAGCTTATGTTATAGAATGGATGCTTTACTCTGGGAAAACTCAGCTTCCTACTGTGAGAAATTCACTTGTTTTCGATGTACCAAATTCAAATACTGCATGAGAATGTGGACTTATGTACCATAGAATGAAAAGAAAAAAATCTACCCAAAGAACTGAAGAAGATAGTCTTTAAAGAAATGCACCAATTGTTTCAACCATCTCAGCAAAGTTTAGGATGACTAGAGTTCCCTGTTAAAAGAAAGTTTCAGATGTTCCTCGCCTCCTGTTTTTCTTATTGTAAGTATCTGGAATAAATCTACTGCACCAAACTTATTGCAGATAAAAATATTGGGAGCAATTTTGACAACCAGCACTTTTGAATTAGCAAAAGCATGAGCTTGTTTCCCAGTTTCTAGCATAAAAATATGCTGCAGCAAAACTTCAATTTAATATAACAATGGAGATAAAATTATCAATGACATGTCAGAAATAAGATTATTAGTGGTAAATAGATTGGAATTTCTTCAAAGTCATAACTGGGGTTTCACACACCAAATAGAGATTTAGCCAAAATAATTCTATAAATAATTCAAAATATAAATGCAATGTATTATATATTCTTACATGAAAAGTATGCATTTATGTATTTTAGTTATTGATTAAGTACAATCTGAAAAAGTCTACATTGAGCATTGTGGAGAGGTGAACAAAAATAATTTTAATTTTTATTCTGGATGCATTAAAAATAGATATATATTTTTAAACAAGTATGATTGTTGTAAGCCTTAGTACAGAATCAGATTATTATACCTAGTATCAAGTCCAAATTTCCTATAAGATTTTAATTAAAAAGTTGATTTTACAGCTATAATCTGAATGTTTGTGTCCCTCCAAATTTCATATGCTGATACCCTAGCTCAGGAAAGTGATAGTGTTAAAAGATGGGGCCATTGGCAGATGATTAGGTCATGAGGGTAGTCCTCTTACATGGCATTAGTGTCTTTATAAAAGAGGCCTTAGGGAGCTTGCTATCACCTTCTAACATGTGATGACACAATGAGAAGCTTTTGACTGAAAGAGGGCCCTTACCTGACCATATCGCAACACTGATTTTGAACATGGAGCCTCCAGAACTGTGAGGAATGAATAATAGCTGTTTGTAAGCTATCTAGACTGTGGCATTTTGTTATAGCACTCAGATGGACTGAGATACAGAGGGGTACAGAAACTACTTAATGAAGGTGGAATTCAGATTATAAGATGAATGTGGTGGGAAAGATACATGAAGCAATTTTGTTAACAGCAACTCATGTATTCATTCACTTAACAAGACAAATATAAAATACTAATTTTTCTAGGCAATATGGTATGCACCAGAGATGCGAAAACAAATAAATTAGACAAGGTATCTGAACTTCAGACAATCACAGTTCAGAGAGATTAGCAGACAAATTGAAAATTAGCAATACAACATTTTCAATCAGACATAAAATACAAACAATTCATGATTAATTAATAGGGATGAAGTTTATAGACAAACCTGACATTGGCAAATTAGAGATTCAGAGGATTAGTATGAAAATTAAATACATTTAGTCACATGCCAGGCAGAGAGAACTAAAAAGAAACACATAGTTTAGAAACATCATGAATATTGTAAGGAATGTAGGAAGTCTAAGCTATTAATGAAGTAGAGATTTTAAGTAGTTTGATTTTTAAGGCAAGATGGGAGAGGAAGGTGTGGGAATATGTAGGTCAGCAAAGTGAGATGCACAGGAATACAAGTACTGCTCACTTAACTTGAGATGAGATGCGATTTAACTAGTTCCATAAAATGCTCCTCTTGGTGGTAAAGCACATAGAATTCTTCCAGGGCCTTCTTAATTCACCAATATCACTTTCCTGAGATGGATAAGCTTGTGTCACCCATATAGATAGGAATGCGGCGAGGTAGAAGTATTCCTGGGTCTACTGAAATTTGGGCTTTTACTCCAGACTTGACATTAACATGGCCTCAGATTCTGTCCTTACACAGCAATATTACTACCATTCCCCAGGTTACTCAAATCTGAAATATAGCATTAGCATCCACAGGTATAAAGTTACTAAGTCCTACCAATTCTGTTTCTAAATATTTCTCTAAATGGTCCACTTACTCACTGGCACTTCTATAATTTCTGCCCTTTTTAACGTTTTTCTTAATATTTACTCCCTGCTTACTAACTTCTCTGTCTTAAAGTTTAACCCTTTATATTTATTTTACAAACAAATAGCCAGAGTAATTTTTCTAAAACAAAATTGAATATGATACTCTCCTATCCACAACTCTTGAGTAAGTGTATCTTAATCTTTGCTGGGTCACAGAACTCTTTCAGAAGGTGTTTTAAAGGTTTGATTTTTCTCAACAAATAAGGAAATATTTACAAGCCATACTTTTTCATAGAAAACTTCAGGAAAGTCATGGGACTGAGGTTTATACATTGATGTATTATAATGAACATATAGATTCCATATTAAAAATCACTTCTTCATTGGCTTGCCATGACTTTGGATACAATCGGAACTCCATAGTTTACTTTAACAAGTCCATAATTCTATTCTAACTTATCACTCACTACTTTTCTCTTTATTCAAGTGAACCTTACTATAAATTCATAAATTTTATACATCATTTTCTAAATTCCTCTAATTCTCTTTCAACGTCAGAACCCTCTGGTATCTTCCTAAGCCTTCTGCTTAAAAAGCATTCCTAAAATGGTTTCTGTTTTGCTATAGTTTTGCTATCTGGGCAATACATCAGTTATATTGTACTTGTTTGATTATTGTGTGTCTTCAAAGCCGTAAACTCTACTTTTGTATCCACTGTCATGAACGGTGTCTGGTTCTCTATAGGTTTTTAATAAATATTTGTTTAACAAATGAATATTGGTTTAACAGAAGGTAACATATAACTTACTGTTACCTGCAAAATTGCTGAATAACAAACAAATACAAATTTTAGCGACCTAATATAAAACATTATTTCACAAACCTGGGGCTATGTGACAGTTATGGTTTGACTGGTTTATCAGTTTTGGATAGGCAAGCCTGAACTCTTGGCTTAAGGTTGGGTTTAAACAGCATTGCTGATGCAAGCCATATCTTTCTCTTTTTTTTAAGATTTATTTTATTGATTTTTGACAGAGGGAAACAGAGACAGAGAGAGACAGAGAGAAGAGGGAGGGCCCAGAGCAGTCTCCATAGTTGACATTAGTGTTTCCATATAGTTACACTCCACAGGTAGGCACAGGGCTGCGCAGGGCAGGAACCGGGCCGGGAGCCTCCCACATAGGTCCTGGCAAGAACTGAACTGGGGGAACTCCCCAGTTCAGCATGTGGGTCTGCATGGGCCGGGGCTGGGATTCGATCCTCGGTCGGTTCCTGGGGCTTCAAAGCGAGCGCTTAACCCACTGAGCCATCCCAGCTTTCCCTAGCCATATCTTTCTTGATGGAGTAAAACTTGTTTCTTGATGTCTGTTATTTCTTGATTTAAAATATTAAAATGATGTGTGTTTTTCCAAAGGCTACAATATAAAAAACAAGAATAGTATACTTGTAGTATAAAAATTGTGTAGGTGGGAGGAGGCAATTAAAAAAAAAAATTCTAAAAAGTTTCCTCAGAGGAATGTTAATAATATAATAAAGGGAAAACAAACAAACAAACACAAATTTAGATCTTTCCATGTGTTTTTATTCTATTATCCAGAGTGATGGCTTCTATTGTCACACATTTCTTCAAGGCAGACACAAGAACCTCTGAAAGTCAAGCCAAATAACTCATGCACATTAAAAGCCTCTCTGTGCATTATTCTTGCTCACATTCTCTTGGAGAAAGCAAATCACAGCCCAGCATTTAATGGGATGAAACATTTACTCTGGGTATTCTAATGGAAAGCACTGCAAATTTACAAATCAAAGGGCATAGATATACAATTACATTATAACTATGAACAGAAAGTTAGACACAATAATCCAATTTCCACATATGAATTCTAGAGTTCCAGAATGGCTATAAAGGAAACTACAAAAATGTCAGTATTTGCCACGAACATTTGAGATGGAGAGAAATAGGTCATGAATGTAGGGCTGAATTTTGCTAAGCAAAGAGTTTTCCTCTGTTACATTTATTTTCTTCTTGAACTTGCATTCTGACAGCCTGTACAAAATGCTTGTCAGTTGACAGTAGACAGCATTTTGGATTAATTGAGCTTTCATGAGAAATCTGAAACATTTGCACCATCTCGCCATTTTAAGTTACACCAAAGAATTCAGGAATTAAATTATATAAACTGAAAATTAGTATTCATGTAGCTTAATTTAATTAGTTGTTTTATCATTTAAAAACATTAATAAAAAATTGTATAAAGCATGTTTCTATGATTGAAAAAATTATACCACTATCCAGAAATTATCATGAAGTCATATTTTAGGTAAAGTTACTGGATAAGATAGGTTTTCTATCAATGGGTGGAAATAAATACTTCATAGACAAGAAACTCAGACTAATCAAGCTTTATACACTGAAAAAGAAAAGCAAAACCCAGCTAATGTGAAGGCTCATTAACTTTACATTTATGATTATAAACATAGTACAAAAGTATGATTTTTTTGTGGACTTGAAAAAAGCCATTGACTATTAAAGTGAATACTTAAAATAAGCTATTCTAACTAATAATAATAATAATAATAATAATAATAAATAATGCTACTACATCCACACTACTAAAGTATTTTAGGAATTGAATGAAGCTAATTAAAAAAGCAAAAGCTTGTGATTCCTCCTAATAGACAACAATGCAAAGGCAACTAATAAAGTGAAAGCATTTGGCATCAAACATCGACTACAATGAGAATGTGTCTAATTATGCAGGCTCTAATGTTACAGGATACTGGGTTGTATCCTAATCCTACTTAGTCATGGAAAACTTCATTTTCCTCATCAACACTTAAGACTAAGTATTCAACAAGTATCATTTAGTATTTTTATTTAATTACTAGATTTTATCTTCTAACTTCTTAGGGCAGTTTATGCAAACTGTCTCTGTAATGTAATGGAACACATGGTAAAAATTTGCAGCTTTAGGAAATTTCCATCTAGGTCATAACTACTCACTTCTAACATGGTAGTATGAAAGCAATCATAAACAATACAGAATTGAGTGGGTTTGGCTGTGTGTAAGTAAAGCTTATGCTATAAAAACAGGCAGTGGGCTGGAACTGGCCTACAATCCATAGTTCACTGATCCCTGTGGTAGATTAATTTGAATCCTAGAAAAATATCAAAGTTCATCCAGATCCACATGATTCTAAGATTTAAAAAAATTTTAAATTGTTTTGACAGAGAGAGAAAGAAGGGGGAAAGTCCAGAACAGTCCCCATAGTACATAAATTTTTTGATATAGTTTCATTCCATAGGTGGGCACAGGTGCTACGCAGAATGGGGACTGAGCTGAGGGCCTCCCACATGGGAGGCACACTCCTGTGAGTCAGGGACCTAGTGAGAACAGAACCAGGGACCCACTCCAGCTCAGCATATGAGTCTGCATGAGCTGGGGCTAGGATTCAATCCTCTTGGACCCAAGGGCTATAAGACGAGCACTCAACTTGCTGAGCCATCCTGCCATCCTCCATCTGATTTTATAATACATCTTCATTTCACTATAAAATACTATCTCTAAATACTATCATTTATTACTGATTATTTAATTAGCATCAGTTTTTGCCCCAAACTATCTTGTTTAGGTGTACTTAGTATCATGGTAACAATTTACAAAAGGGACTATTATTAAATATATGATTTTACCACATATGATATGTCCTAACCATATAATTGGAAAAAAGTTGTAAATAAAATATTACCAACAAAATAGACCAAAATAGTATTACTGGTTGCTTTTTGATAAGAGGTGTATAGATAACTAATTTTTCTATATCTACTTTTCTGTATTTTTTATTATATTAGGTGTATGTATACTACACTACTTAAAATACACTACTTAAAAAAATTTTATTTTTAAGTGCAGTCTAAACAAATAAAAAATTAAAAGTGTAGTTTTCCATTATATTTATTTATTTATTTATTTTCATTTGTTACTTTCTTACATAGTAGCTACACAGAAAGAAACAAACTTTGGGTTTTGTGTTTACCATGGAAATAATTAGCTCTCATATCCATTTTATTCTTCAATTTAGGGTCTAGAGGGGCGTAAAAGTAAGGGAGGAAAAACCAGAGCCCTGTGTGAGGGCAACTTTTGAACAGACTGTCAGGGTATACTTACAGGAAGCTGGCCTCACAAGGCAGTTCTACTTCCTAGGCTTCTGCAGGTCAGCAGAGGACTCCCAGACAATGTAGGTACCCGGATCCAGCACTAACTTTGGACTCACCAGCCTGTTCTGCAGGTTTATCAGCTGCTCTGGTAGGCTGACAAAGGCTTGTTTTCATGCAGTCCCAGTGCTAGAGACTTGAAGTATTTGTGAATATGGGGTCCTATCTTCATATATTTAATAATGTACCAAATATATTTAATACCAAATATTAAAATTACTGAGGCATTTTACATATCAAAGCATGACTATTATGTTTCAGTTAAAAGGTTGGTTTTCCTCCAAAGTGTGCGTTAAATGCAAACAAAGATTCCTGGGAAGCAAACACCCAATCACAGACAAGTATGTCTTGATTTGCTTTCAAGTTGTATGATGCCACATGACTGATTCGTAAGCCAACAGAATGTTAGTCTGGTCTATGTGAGAAACTTGTAAAGCTGACAGGTAAAAACTTCCTCATAGAAGTCTGAGATAAAGAAGGTAGGGGCAACACCAGAAAATACACCTGAAAGACTGCAATACCTCCAGAGTCCAAGCTGAGCAGTATTTCTGTGACCAAACGTGAACATCCATATTGTACTATTAGATGAACCAGCAATATACTTCCATATTGTTGAGAAACTGAAAAAAAGAGAGCTATATTAATATATATTAGTTACTTCTCATTAATTATGAAAGAGGAGATAAGGTAGAATGTTTGTTAGCATAACTGCAGTGAAATAAGCATGGCCAGAAATTTTGCTTAGAAATAAATTTCTTGAAACCAACTGGTAAAAGATAAGATGACAAATGTCTCAAACTAAAAAATGCTCTTTGATATTTTCCATTTGGACAAAATAGCAAGTTCTAACTTCTTCCCAAAGTTTATTTCAGATGTCTACAGGTAGCTGCTTTCAAGCTAACAACTGAACAATGACAAAACAACAACAACAAAACAAAGAAAACTACGTGCCTAAAGTAGTAAGCAATCATGCTTAAGAACTATGTACAGAAAAAAGGCATGGAGGATGTAGATTTGAGCCTCCTTTGTTTTTTTTTTAAGCAACTAAGAGGCAAAGACCATTTCTTACCACAATTTAACCAATATATCCTTTATGCATACAATTTTTCAAATAGCTGGGGGGGGGTGACATAAAAATAATTTATGATGCTAGGTTGAGACAGTGATTTGCTGAGAGTGAAGAGCAAAGTTTTTGCTTAGACTATTTGAAGAGAGTAGAAAAATTGGACATTGTTACTGTGTAGAAGAGGAAAGAGTAAAATAGAAAAAAAATGAGAGTCGTAGCTTTTTACACTGAAAGACCAATCACGATATGAGGCTCCAAATTTGTGAAAATATCTCTATCTTAATATGTGGGTTTGAACATGTATGTGTAAAAATGTTTGTGTGTGTGTTAACTATCACTCAGTAGCCCCTGTGTGCACACAGAAAAAACAAATATTGAATTGATGTGATATTGGTGTTTTCCCAGGCCACTGTGAGGAAACACAAGGTCAGGGATAGGAGAACAGGAGGTATTTCAAAACTTGCAAACATATGGTTCAAGTTCAATAGCACTAAAATTGAAAATATATAAGGATGGAAGGGCTGATATTCAAGATTGCATAAGTAAGCACAAAAAGAAAGGATGAAAGGTTGTGATCAGAAAGTACATTTGGATGATTCTAGATAACAAACATCTCTGGAATGTTACTTAGTGCGTATGCTTATAGATCACTGAAAGTGGTTTTGAACAGAGAGGAAGCAGATCCTTACTACTGCATCCAGCATATGTGGAGCGTGGAAAGACCAGCACTCTGAGAGCACCCTGAACTCATATACTTTATTATTCTCCATTCCAAAAATCCACTGATTTTACAGCTTAAAATTAAGAAAGAGAATAAATTTATTATAGCAGAGTAATGAATAAAGATGAATTATACCAGATAAGTGATTTCCAACAATTCACAAAACGCATAGATATATGAGACCTTTTGATTGAAGAAGAAAACATGTGAGATGATGTTATCTCGAAGAAGTTATTGCTGTAGAGGTGAGCCAAAGTTACCGAGAACTCAGATGGCCCCTGCTTTCTGAGTCTGGAGGTACGTAAAATGGAAAGATAAGAAAGCAGCTATACATTGGAATTTACAGATAGACACATGGGTCTGGTATTAAATAGCAAATGTTAGAAAGAAAAACTGTGCTTTGAGAATTGTTACACCAGCTTATCCTGTTCTCTGCCTACTTTTCTCTTCAAAACGTGAGTATTGCTACAAGGCATTTGCATTTAACCTTGAGGATTTGCAAAAAAAAAAAAATGATAATTTAAAAGAACCATGAGGAAAGAACTAGGTTTTCTGGCAAACAGTAATCACTCTAGGGAAAAGACATCCTAAGGGACCCATAGGTCATTTCTCCATCAACACATGCAAAAGCAGAACCAAAGATGCAATGATCTCGTCCAGTAATAAAATAATTTTGGTCAATCTTTTCTTTAGTTAGAAACCCATTTAAGAAAAGACATACATAAATAGCAACAAAAGAAACCTATAAGAATTAGCTATAGTAATCAGCATAGTCTCTGGTTTAATATTACAAATTTAGTAATTAAAAGAAAAATCAAAGCTTATTTATTGATAGCAAGTTTTAAAATCTAGTTAAATTGAAAAAGATATTGCCTCCCCCAAAATTAATGAAATATTTACAAGAAGAAAATAATTTCATCAGACGATCAGAAGTTCTTAGAATTTAAAAACCAATGTAAAATATAGAAAACTTTTAGATGATAGTTATTTTACCTGCCCCAAATATATATATTATGAATATGAGAATCTTCACCATGAAGTTACTCATGAAGTCCTACATAGTATGAAAAACAAAACAAATGAATCACATCTAGAAATTTTATTCAAGTACTTCAATCAGACTACCAGGAAATTAAAACAAACAAACAAATAAACAAACAAATTCTCTATGAAAAAAAAATAAAAGGAAGGCCACTTAGAAAGAAATCACATTAACATTTATTTATCTTATTAAACTAAATTTATGTTAGAGAAAAACAGAAAATTAATTGAAATATGAAAAAATTATTTTGGCTCCAGAATCCTGTACTCTGCAAATTAACAATACAAATAGACATTTTCTCCTAATTATTAACGAAAAATAAAGGTATTTTTCAGATATCCAGATAATCACAAATGTTTCCTATTTTGTAACTTTACTGAAGTTTATTCATTGATGTTCAGTAAAAGGAAATTGTTGTTCTAATTGATGAGCACCATAGGGAGACTTAGTATGATAGATCTGTAGTTGTCCAAGAGAAAAACCTGTACAGATTGTAGCAGAAGATACAAAGCACTTTTGGAGAAAACAATTATGAATACTAAAAAGAATAACTGAAAACACTGGTTAATTTTGAGGTTATAGAAAAGTTTATATTTTGTCTATCAGAAAGAAAGGAAGGAAGGAAGGAAGGAAGGAAGGAAGGAAGGAAGGAAGGAAAGGAAGGAAGGAAGGAAGGAAGGAAGGAAAGGAGGAAGGAAAGAAGAAAGAAAGGAAGGAAGGAAGGAAGGAAGGAAGGAGGGAGGGGAAAACTTTTAGGGAGCCAAATGAATGCCTCAAAGAAAAGAGGAAATGAAAGCCCCAAAAGAAATAGGAGTTGTAAAAATATACCGGTACCAAGTCCAAATAGAAAGCATATTAATACGTTGGCATGGTTTTGAAAAAATGTTATGGTGCCTATTTATTGAGGTTAGGCTAAACTATGCTATAATTGACACACATCTGACATCTCAGTGACATAACCAATAGAGGTTTATGTGTCATCAGTCAGGGTCTGTCTTGGTCTAGTGGTCCCCAGCCTTGTAGTTGGTTACTCAGGGACTCAGGCTGCTTATATTTCATCATCATATCATCTGGAACATATGAGATGCAAATTATTGCAATAGGAAAAGAATGTGCTGCAGGGTGATGCAGTAGTATTGTTCTAGAAGATACCACTTCCATTCGTTGGCAGGATATGGGTTTATATCCCTAACTGTAAAAGATCTGGGAATTGAAAGCAGCACATACACATTAAGTGAATAGTAAATGCTTCCATCACAAAGTGTAGAACATGAAAATCAATTTGACCTTGACACAAGAAAAAAAATTTTTTATTGAAGTTATACAGAAAATTTGGCTTTCAACAGCAGAGAAGAAAATTACTCTCAGCATATTTATTGGATCTGCTATAGCCAGTATTATTGTAACCATAATAAAATTATCATTCTATATTATTTACGCTGTAGTGGGAAAATAACTTATATAAAATTTTAAAATAAAACATGATACAAAAATACTCCTACGACACAAAAGAAAAATTATAGTTGTCAAGATGAAAGATAGCAGGGGATAGGTGAAATAAATTGTAAGAAATTCATTAATATCTATACCATACATATTAGAAAATAAAAAATACTGCTAGCATTTAATGGAAATGGTGTAAGTCAACTGCAAAGACAACCAACTAAAAAATTACAATAGAAAGCATGAACAATTTGAAGAATAAAATAGAAATGAAGATAATACAGTGTACATTTAAAAAAATCTTAGCATATTTTATAAGAAACAACAGCTATTTTTAATATACTTAAGAAAGACAAATATATTATTTAAGACAAAGTAGAAATCTAAATATTTAAAAATGAATATATTGTTTCAGTAGCAATTAAAACTGAAGGGCAGAAATATGGGTTTGTACACTGTACCTATTTTTAAGATTTATTTTATTGTTTTTGAGAGGAGATAGTTGGGGGGGAGAGAGAGAAGTGGGGAGGGACCATATTAGTCTTCATAGTTGTACATCATTAGTTGTGACATAGTTTAATTCCACACAGGTGAATGTGTGACTGCATGGAAGAGAACCAAACTTGGAGCTCTCCACCTGGGAAGTGAGAGCCTTCACCACCGTCCTAGTGATTATCAGCTGAGCCACATTTCTTCATATGGGTTTGCATAAGCCAGGGCCCAGAATTAAACCATGCACCTTGGGATTACGAGACAAGTGCTTAACCTGCTGAGCTATCTAGGCATTCCAAGATTGTGTCTATTTTTAATAAATGTTTCTGTATAATTTAATTTTTTTAAGATTTATTTTGGGGAAGCTGAGATGGTTCAATGGGTTAAGTGCTCACTTTGCAGCCCTGGAGACCAAAGATTGAATCCTGGCTCCAGCCCGTGTGGACCCATGTGCTGAACTGGGGAGTGACCCCAGTTCGGTTCTCACCGGGGGGAAGACCCAGGCCCAGTTAGTGCCCTGTGCAGCCCCTCACCCACCTGTGGAATGAAACTATGTGAAAAAACCAATGATGTGCAACTATGGAGACTGTTATGGGCCCTCCTCCTTCTCTCTGTCTCTGTCTCTATCTCTCACTCTGTCAAAAACAATAAAAATAAATCTTTAAAAAAATATTCTAAACTTATATTAAAAAAAAAGATTTATGTTATTGTTTTTGAAAGAAACAGAGAGAGAGAGAGAGAGAGAGAGAGAGAGAGAGAGAGAAAGAGAGAGAGATACAGAGAGAAGGGGGAGGGTCCAGAGCAGTTTCCATAGTTTTATGTGATCAGTTTGTGACATGATTTTGTTCCACAGAGGTGGGCAGGGACCATGCACGGCAGAAACTGGGCTGGGGGCCCTCTGCATGAGAGGCACACCCACCAAGCCAGGGGCTAAACAAAGGGACAAGAACCAAATAGGGGGTCTCTCACATGAGAAGCATACCCCAGTTCAGCTTATGGGTCTGCACAGGCTGGGGTCTGGATCCTTGGTCCCTGGCGCTGCAAAGTGAGAGCTTAACACGCTGAGCCATTCTGGCTTCCCCTGTATAATTTGATTGAAATAGGATGATTTATGGGACTTTTGTTATTGCAGATGAATTTCAGAGGTTTCAAAACTGAAGAGAGGGAGTGCTAAGATTTCATTCATTTTTTTGAGACTTGTCGATGAGCCAGAGGGTACACAGTAAAATTTTCTGATTTTTCCCCATTCACCCAATTTCTGGTTATAAGAGAAACAGAATGAAAAGTTCAAAGTGAAGAGGGTTTCAAAGACTTGCCAGCACTGTCAGTGCTTTGATATATTAAGCTAGCATAAAATTTTCTTTTTCCGTGGTAAAATAGTAATGACATTTCTCTTACATTTTAAGACAAGTGAGGGGAGGATTCTAGAGTATCAATAAAATATATTGGGTTTCTCAATCTTTAGGATCTGATTTTTTGCTTCTGACTAGATCAGGGATTCCCAACCCCATGCCCGCAGGCGCCATGGCGCCCGCAGCCCGATTTGTGTGTGCCCACCATTATTTGACTGCATCAGAAGTTTTTCATAAACACTAAGTAAAACTGTAATTTATTTTTATACATTTGTTAGAATTTTAAAATATTGTTTGAGTATCTACACAGGTTTATTATATTCGTTGGTATGTTTGCGATATCGTATGTATAAGTGTTTCCCTAGCTTTCGCCTTTGTACATGTCGTGTCTTATTTAGCCGCTGCACTCTTTAAACTCTCCTCCACCCAACCGGGAGACGCCAAGTTGCCATTTTGATTGCAGTTGCTGGACTGATCGGGTCATGACGGTTAGCTAGGATCACAGTGTTTTGATATATTCGATTTTAAATAAACTAAAAGTGAGGTAGGTAATCTATTATTATGGTGGCAATTTGATGTGATACTGTAGTTCTATAACTATTTTTATTTTTATTCTTTTAGTCCTAAAATGAGTGGACCAAATAAGAGAAAATGAACCTATAATTTTAACACAGACTGGGAAGAATCATATTGTTTCATTAATTGAAAAGGTAAATGCATTTGCCTGTTGTGTGGCAGTAGTATTGCAGTGCCGAAAAAACATAATGTTGAACGTCACTTTCAGACAAGTCGTACCACCTTTGATATGAATTTTCCACTTAAATCTGAAGTAAGAAAGAAAAAAATAAATCAACTAAAATAAAGTTGAACTACTCAACAGACTGTTTTCACTAGACATGTGGAAAAATCTAAAAAGGCAACCATTGCTTCTTTCAAAATTTCTCACATGCTCGCAAAGAAGAAAAAACATTTCCAGGATGGTGAATTGTTAAAAGAAGCATTTCTGACTGCTGCCGATTGTTTGTTTGAGGAATATTGTAACAAGCGTGAGATTATGTCAGCGATACAAGACCTACAGTTGTCAAATAACACAGTCACAAGAAGAATACACGCAATTTCAAAAGACTTGCAAACTCAGTTAAAGACTGACTTGGAAATGTGTGACTGCTTCTCTCTGCAATTTGACGAGTCAACAGATATATCAGACACCGCACAGTTGGCAGTTATGGTGAGAATGGTATTTAGTAACTTCACAGTAA
>PVKE010034666.1:0-17259 GCA_004027555.1 Craseonycteris thonglongyai
AGCACTAGCCCAACAGCTTTTCAGTTTAATCTTGCTCTATTCCCATTTCACTTTCTCTAGAAGAATTTGGATTTTATATGGTCCCTAATGAAAAGTGATCAGACATGCAATTAGCAGAAATCTGTTTACACTATATTTTTATAACTGTTGTGGAAATGAACCATCATAAACATGTCTCTGAATATTTTATAATCGGTGGTTTCCCTATTCTGCTAAATCAAAGAACCTGTGGACTAATTTAGGCCTGGGCTGAGGACCATACTCTGGATGTAAAGATGTAAACATCTCATGACTTTTATGAGTATGTAACTTTAGAAAACAGACATGGTACTGCTATTTTTCTCCTCCAATCTCAAAGTACCCACTCACAATTGTAACTTAAATCATTATAGATTTGCTAACAATGTTTAACCCAGAATACAGTAGATTCTCTATTAACCGGAACTCAAGCAACTGGCAAAACAAAACAAAACAAAACAAAACAAAGAAATGATCTGGCATGGGTGCCAGTTAACTGAGAGTCTACTGACATTTATCCAGCATCTACCAATCCTCCTCGTGCTGGTTAACTGAGAGTCTACTGTATTCACTTTAGGGTCTCTTTAAATAAAAGCACCCATGTTAACAATAAAATAATTTACGGTTACTGTTACCTAAAACTAAGAGGAAGGATTCTAAAGTCTTCAACGGAAAAAGCTTAACCTGTACACCCTTCAGTGACCCACTTATAATGCAGCATATTTACCTTTATTTGGTTAATCTTCCCATCCCAAAGCAAAATCATTTCCATTAGTGGTTTTCATCTTAAGTGAATACGTAATGTTTGCTTTTGTATAAAGAATCCAATCTGAAAGGACCTTCTATATTGCTCACCTGCTACAGTCACCTAAAAGTCAACCCAGCAATATGACATTTTATTTGTTCAAATATGCTAGACCATAGTTATCAGTGTCTGAGGCAAAATCATCTCAGGAAAGTTAATACTGGTAAATCCAGTATCTCCAGGTATAAATTAGGTACAGTTAGTTAAGTAAGCCAGAATGTTAATCTGACTGCCAACTGAAGAAAGCCAGCCATAGCTACTAAGAGGTATGACACATGTGTTCATAAATTAAAAACACAAAATGATTATTAGACAAGGATCAGTGGAAAATAAGTAGCAGTATTGCACAATGCAAGATAAAATATACTTTATTGTGATAGCAAATGCACATAGTGCTATAGGTAAGACATGCTACTAGGAGTCTGCATATAATCAAAGGCCAGTAAGGAAATGAATGGAAATGAATGCTGTTTCTTAATGCTTGAAGATTTAGTCCATGGTAAAAGAAAGAGAAGAATTTGTGTCCACTTATCTCAAATGCAGTATTATACATCTACGTAATAAGAACCCAATGCCTCTAACCAGGAGCCCAAAGGCAAATAAGAGAAACTTAATCTTAACTGTTCTCAGAAGTCACTTCCAATATCAATGACAGACTGCTAATTGAGGCAAATTTCCTCTCTACACAAAGACCTAGAAAGTGAGCATTCAAACATCCATTCATTCATTTAAATTAGTCAATTTTAATGTCATTTATCCCACCAGAAACAAATATTAGACTACCTAGAAATAGTTTGGATAAAGAAACATTTACATTTTAATACTTAATAATATTGTAAATTTTGGGCCAAAATAAAACCCTGAGTCAAATTTGATCCCTGTCCAATTAAAGGGACCAATTACAATAGCTGGATTTAGGGAGGATCTGAGAATATAATATTATTGAGAGCTAGTCCTTTGATGAAACTAGTAGGCTCTAGTCCTCAAAATCATAGCAAAACTGAGGACAGTCTGAAACACAAAACTGAGGACAGGCTAAAATGCTTTGCAAAGCAGTATTTTTAGATAAGCTGTTTCATCCCCCACCCCCACCCCCACCCCCCCTCACTTCTTTCAGAACAGATGCAGATGAAATGCTTTCCGCATGAATGTACATTGACATTCTGTTCAACTGTTTTCTAAATACAATACTGTGGGTTTAAACAGCATGTTTTAATTTAAACAAAATAATATACAGTCAATTTAGCTTAAGAGATGAAAAGAAACACTACTATGAAAATTACTTATCAAATACTCTTTTTTAAAAGGTGTTTTTAAAAGCAACACAAGACCAAAAACATCCAACTATTACTTTATTTATATTACTATGCTTAAGTTACATGGAAAAGACAACCAAGCAGTTCTGCCCCATTTCAGGAAGTTTCCAATCAACACCAGTTATGTGGTGACAAATAACTAGGAATGGTGATATCTTTGGGTCAAGACCGACAGGGAAGAATGGGCTCTCGTGCTACGGTTCATCTCCAACAAGAATATGGCACAATGGCCAGCACAAGCCATACTAACACTGAACCTTTAGCTCTGGTCACAAATTCGGATCTCTTCTCTGAAGCTAGCAAATCAAGTGAAATAACTGGGTTTTTAAAAAAAGTTTTAAAATGAAGCCCAAATAAGTTTAAAAACCATGCTCTTGACACATTTGCCTTTCAAAATTTACATAAAACACTTCTTCACTCTAATAGCCCAGATTTTTTTCCTCACATACATAGCCCACTATGTAGCTGCAGATAGACTATTCTGTCTCAAGATGTAAACATAGGGAAAAATTAAAGTTATCTGTATAATATTCTCTCTACAAACTGCTGTTGGATGGAAAATAGAAAATTAAAAAAAAAAAAAAAGAGAGAGAAAGAAAGGTTCCATCTTAGATTCTCACAACCTCTTGTTCCGCAGTTCATGAATCCGACTCTGATGCTAAGGTGACAGTGTATGTAAGTAGATTTTTGATTTCAGTGAAGGAGACCTGGGAAAAGACAGAGTTATCGCTTATTCTTCAAGAGTTATCAGATGGTACATGCTCCTCAAACCCTTCACTCTCTCGAACTAGAGCACGTTCCAGGATCACACGGCCTTCCTTATAACGCTGGCTGTCTTCAGTGGCAAACTCATAGATCCATCCCAGTTTGCTATTGCAGTTTTTGCAGCTCACATCTCGAACCATGTGGCGGCCAGTGAGCATGACCCGGTCTTGAACTTCACTGTACTGCAGGTTAACTACCTAAGAAAAACGTGAAAACAAAATTGCATAAGCATGTAAATGATTTGCAAAATAATACAGTATTTGGTTGGTACAATAACAGCAACTTCAAAAAAGCAAACAGCAGTTGTTACTACTTTAGTCAAGCCTAAGATAGTCTTCCCAAGAGCAACTTTTAGAAGCTGCTGGGAAAGGTAAACATCTGAAATCACATTGTACTGGACATCTAACATGATCATGATCACCCATCACTGTACTAGTCAGCCACACTATATATTACCAGTTACATTTCTGTTTTATAGTGAAGAGTCCTGGACTTGGAGTCATAAAATGTAGGGTTGGGTCCAATTGTTATTATTCACCATTCAATCATGAGAGCAAACAATGTAAATGAACTTAGTACACAACAAGTATTACATTAAGAAGTTTGCCAAATTTGTTTCTGAAAATATATTTTATATACAAAAACTGTACTAGACTAAGCCTACAATAGACCACATATTGCAAATATAATTTTTAAGTGGGTTCAAAGAATCTATGAAGAATTTCCAATGATTCTGAATACCAAAAACCCTCTATACTTTACTTTTTCCGTAAAGGGCCTGTTGGTTATTTTTGTCTTTGAGGGTTATATGGTCTTTGCTGTAAGTATTTAGCCTGCTGTTGCAGCACACAATCAGCCATAGGTAATACATAAATGAATGAGTATGGTGGTGCTTTATCAAATTTTATTAAAAAAAAATAGGCAGCATACCTGCTGCAGTGTGCCAATCCCTGTTCTAAATAAACATCAAGGGTGTACACACTACCAATTCTTTGACAGAAAACCTTGTTTTCTAAAGGGAACAGAGGGTGTCCACTGGGAAAGTCTAGTTGACCTTCTAAGAGCAATACCCTTGCACTAGTTCTGTTCTTAGCCTGAAAGATTTGGAAATTCAACTTTGCTAGTACATAGACTCCAAGAGGCAGAAGTCACATCAATCAATTTCAAAGCAAGCCAGAAATCAGACAGGCTGGCAGACTATAGACATTTGTTTGTAAATAACAAAATGCTCTTCCTGCTTACAAACCTATGTAATAAACTAAATCATAATCAGAAAGATGACTGATGAGCATCAATTAGAGCAAGGGAAGTTGGTTAGATGATTTTATTCACTTGCACTGACAAGCGATGAGAGCTCAATGTAGCTATCTCCCTACAAAGATAAATCAGTGACATGGGTATGGGGCTCTCTCAACCCCTTCCTCAATAGTCTCTGAAGCCATTACCAAATTTTTACATTGAATGTTTTCTGAATGAAGACCACCATTGTTATAAGTCTTTATACTTCCAAGATTAAAATTCACAGTCTAGTGATGTCCTCCTGAGGTCCCATCAGAGACAAGCTGGTGGGCAACTATTTCTAGATTGCAGCTGTCATTCTGACTTCCTGGTATCTGCAAGCTCTGAGGGATATTCGCGCACTGCTATTAAATATCTACTACTGAACCCACTTAGGAAATGAATCTGGTTTTCCCACCAACCTTGTTAAAAAGAAATGCTCTGCCAGTGGCGCCTGTGAACCGAGTGGAGATGAGTTCTGAGCGGTTGGTCAGAATCGTATCACAGTTTGCACAAGAAAACAGACGGGTACCACCAATATGATCAAGGAAAATTCTGCCCATTTTTATAGGTGAAGTTCTGAAAACCTAGGAGCAAATGGAAAAGGAAAAGACAGGCATTATGATTTTAAAAAACTGTTAGTATCTACTTAGTGGAGGACATAAAGAACCATTTACTCAATAGTGAAATAACTGCTCTGAACAAAAAAGATCTAAAGTTCATGCACTGAACATATAAGCAGGCATATGCAAGCTAAGAACATTTTAGAAGTTAGCCAAGGGGGGAAGCCGGGATGGCTCAGTGGGTTAGGCGCTCACTTTGCAGCACTGGGGACCGAGGATGGAATCCCGGCTCCGGCCCTTGCGGACCCATGTGCTGAACTGGGGAGTTCCCCCAGTTCAGTTCTCTCTCTGTCTGTGTATCTCTCTCTCTCTCTGTCAAAAACAATAAAAAATTTAAAAAAAATTTAAAAAAAAAAGTAAAACAAAGCCTTAAAAAAAAAAAAAAAGAAGTTAGCCAAGGAAATGAACAGGCTTAGGCAGGAAAGGAATGGTATCACTTCTCTTATAGTTGGTATAGAAAAAATAGGAAGAAAGTGGAACAGCAGAAACTGAATGATGAAAAAAAGCACAAAGAGGTGAGAAAAGTGAAGTATGCATTCTAAGTATGTGTAACTTGAGAAGACTTGTGGAGCATGTGCGAGATGATCAGAGAGGAGTAGAAACAGGGGCAATCAGAAAACAAGAGGGTAGTCTCCTTTGAAAGAAGGGGTGAGTGGGTTTCTGATCACCAGGGGCATCTACAACCATATAGGGGCGATGGCACTAACATTAGTAAGTCTGAGTCTGTGCAGCACTGTATTAGGTGCTTATCTTGTTTCAAAATCATCCTAACTGTGAAGTTATCACCTCTACTTCACACAGATTATACAAGGTTAGTAGAGGTACAGAAAGTCATAACTGGAATGCAGTTGTTCACCCAACTCAAAGTCAAACTTCTTCCATTACCCTATACTGTCTTCTCTAAGAAGGTACCCAAGATGGTCTAGGCTTCACAGAAGGCTAGAAAAACAAGAACAGAGAAAGGAAAAATGAACCATATTATATAAATTAATATTTAATAAATCATATTGATGCAGTAAGTCACAGAGGAGCTGAAACACTAGGGGAGGGGGAGGGGCTCTGAATCCAACTTCTGAAATAAGGATATTCAAACTTCACTAGTATTTCAAAAGTTAGGAGAGTTAATATATGCAGCTCTTTAAATTCACAGCAATTAATCCCCTCAAACAGTATTTTTAAAGATCTACATATAGTCAACAATACACTATAGCTTTCATTTCAAAAAGAATTGATTCCTGAGTGTAGTTATCAGCTATGTTTTAAATATTTAATGTTGCATGCCTTTGAAATGGCATGAAGAGCTGATACAGCTGCCACTGTGAAAAAGAAATCGAGAATCTGTAATAAGAATCCACTGTCAACTTAAATTTGGGGAAATTTCATTTCAAATTAAAAAGAAAATTCCACTCTTTCTTACATCTGTGAACTGCCTCAGCCATTAAGGCAGTCCTAATGTCAAGAGAAATGGCATTATCATGAAGATTATGACTCCCATTAAACATAATATGGAAGTTTAGTAAGCAATGAAAAACAAATGGTGAATATAATTACAATTTGCATAGGAAAACCAGTGCATTAACAAGAACATCAACGAATAAACCCAGGGTAAAAACACAAGATTTAAGAAATAACATTTAGGGGAAGCTGGGATGGCTCAGCAGATTAAGTGCTCACTTTGCAGTCCTGGTCCAATTCCGGCCCCCACCCGTGTGGACCCATATGCTGAACTGAGGTGTGCCCCCAGTTCAGTTCTTGCCAGGGCCCATAAGGGAGGCTCCTGGCCCAGTTCCTGCCCTGTGCAGCCCCGTGCCCACCTGTGGAGTGAAACTATATGGAAAACTAATGCTGTCAACTATGAAGACTGCTCTGGGCCCTCCCCCTTCTCTCTGTCTCTCTCTCTCTGTCAAAAAAAACCAACACAATAAAAATAAATCTTAAAAAAAATAACTAACTAAATAAGAAATAAATTTAGCTTTCTGATTTGGGGCCTTTTTTTTTTTTTTAAACAATGGGAAGACCCGGCCACATGGGGCACATATTCTCAATATGGCAACAACTGATTAGAGTTGAGTGGTAGTTGAAACTTTCCCCACAAGGCCGTTTCATTTGCTCCGTCTCCACTCTGCATCACATAATTACTTCACCTGTAAGACATGAGTTTATAACTCTTGATATAAATAAAGCCTTCAGAGGCCCTGTGAGCAGATGACTTGTCATACTTCTTAATACTGGCTCTTTAAAGAAAGGATTCAACAGCAACACAATCCTCACATTCTATATTTCTGTGAAAACTAGTTTTGTGCGGTGATTCAGTCTCCAGCTTAGGCTTCTGGGGCTTGTTACTTTAAAGCCAATTTTCCTTCAAACTTTAAAATAAAATATATTGTAATTTATTTCAGCCACAATGTAGAAGTAACTAGATGTTTTGAACTGACAGATACAACGCTATTGTGGAAAATGTACTGGGCTTCAAAATGAACTCTCCCCTATGCCTTCTGCCTACAACATTCTAGCTTTGGTTCAAAATTGCAATATAGTTGAGACCATTTGCTACTAGATACAGGCAAGCTCTTTATTCCTAAATGGAGCAAGCAGATTTAACATGCTTTCTCTTTTCTGCTTCAAATTCAGTCTATTTTTTACCCTTTTACCCAAGTATTTTTACTGGATTCAATTATATGATTCATTACCAAAACCAAAAATAGTGCAGAATCCCCATTCCTAGTGTGGTTGTCATTTACAGAGTACTATATATGTATGTAAAATGTAGTTTTAGTTTTATTTATTGACTAAAACTGTAATGTGTAGTTTTTCTACAAAAACTGTTCTTATTTGCCAAAAGAGATAAGCTAAAAAAAAAAAAAAAAAAAAAGCCACTGAATCTGGCAAAAGAAAGCAAAACACTTGCTGTCAAAGTTCTTCAGGAAGCAGGAAAACCTCTGCAGAGTCATTAGGTTCCAAGTGTTAAGCCTTAGCTTTGCAAGGCTACCAACACAATCTACTACTGACTTACATTACTGAAACTCTCAAGAGGTTGACATCAATCAGAATGTCACTTTATTATTTAAGGGGCAGGTCATTAAAAAGCTAAGACATAATACTGGTATCAGGCTTCTCTGAAGCTGGATGATAGATTGAACTCTGCCACAGGCCTAATAATTATTTGGTGCCTACACTATATGGGACACTATTTTTCATACCACATTTAATTTTGACAATTTCTAATGTAGGTATTTGCTACCCTACTTTTGTAGAGGAACAAAGATTGTGTGACTTTGTGAAAACTGGCCAGGTTGGGGTCTGAACTACATCTTATTCCAGTTATTTTCACAATACTCTCTAGTGACCAGCAGGCTGCCCAATTCAGTCTTTCTCCCTCAGATTTATCATGCAACCCCCTCCTACCCCCCTCCTGTTCCTCCCATATTCCCTTAGTGGCAATTCCAATCACACACTCTCCTGGAGAAAGGAGGAATTTTAAAAGATTACAGAAAGGGCCTCCAGGAATGCCTGACCCCTCCCAGTTATAGATTCACCACACCCTATAGATCTCTGACTGGCCTCCTGGAGACTCTTGCAACACAAGAAAAACAGGATTTGTAAATATCCAGAACCAGTGGTCCAGAACCCCTACAATCCCACTGAAACTCCCCCCTCCCCACCAAGAGTCAAGAGGAACATGTAAGACCCTAGACAAAGGAATCATGCTCCAATCCCATGGACATTGAAAAGGGTATACAAGCCATAAGGTATCTAAGGGGAGCGCATGCTTAGGTGCTACTAGCCCTGTGTGCTCCACTGGCTAATACAATCTCCTTCCTCTATCAGGGGTCTCCAAACTTTTCAGCCTGCGGGCCGTATTAACTATCAAACAACAGTTTGGGGGCTGACTACACACTCGAGGTCCAAATAAAAAAGAATCAAAACATAGATGTTGTTTTTAATTATTTATTTAATATTATTTTATTCAGATAAAAAGGTCTCCACGGGCCGGATGAGAGGGCCTCACGGGCCGTAGTTTGGAGACCCCTGAAGCATACTCAGCTACTGAGTATCTGAAGAGTTGTCTGAGCGTCTGATATACTTCGTCAGGTGTTGCTCCCTGCAACATCCTAAACTAGAAACCCTGCCTATTTCTTAAAAGAAATTACAAAATTGGCAATACCTCCCTCCCCCCCTCATTAATGTCAAATTAATTTAATTCAAATTCTCATCATTTCTTGATAAACCTTTTGTGGTCTGGGAGAGTGTATACTGATTATTAATTGTAACACACAATCACAGGTGCCACTACATTTGTGTTAGATAGTGCTACAAAAATAAGTCCAAAAGTATGTGCTTAAACCATTTATTCTTTTTAAGAGCTCATACCACAAATTTTGACTTTTTTTTCTGATAGGATAGAGTTTATTCTTTAAAAACAAAACAAAAAAACCCCAGATTTTTAAAGGAGTAATTTACCATACAATTTAGTTACTGTGTGTGCACAATTGAAGGATTTTTAGTAAATTTATAAAGTTGTGCCACGGTAACTACAAACCAGTTTTAGAATATTTCCATTACCTCCCTCAAATTCCCACACACCCATCTGCAGACAATCCCTTCTCCCACCTCCCAGCCACAGGCCACCACTGATCTACTTCCTGATTGTTTTACATCCAAAATATTTCCCAGATACGCTAACCCTCACTCCTTGGACTTAGAAGGGTCCCAAATCTCTTCAGCGACATGACATATTTCTAAAACATCTTAAGAGTGAGCTGTTTTTACAGATGACTAATGTTCTCTGTGTTGATTCTGGGGGCACACCTTACTGTGTCCCTAATAGATAACAGGCATGCTTTCGTCAGTATAGAAGTTCAAGTTTATAACCAAAATTAAGGTCTAACTTATCATAGTTAAAGCTTTAAAATGTTTTCTTCCTTTTCAACTTTCAACAAAAACAGCCATTTAATAATCTTAAAATTTAGAAGCACGATACCCTAAGATAATTTTATAAATAAAGCCTTTTTGATACTACCTTTTATTAGCTTTGGGTTATTAAAATTATTAAAAGGTTGGAATGAGTACCAGACTTGGTTGTTTAACTGGCAGCCTATTATCAGTTTATTTGAAATTCGTGGCAACAATTACGGCCTGCTAGGCTGAAAATACTGTATAAGTGAAATTAATACATGCTATGTAGATCATTTTCAATTTCCTCCCCCCTTCAACAAATAGCACATTTAGCAACCTACAATTTTATTTTCAATTTCTATTTTAATAGGAGACTCTGGTGAAGCAATCCCATTTTTAGGATCTCTAGCTTTTTACAGAATTGTTTTTTTTTTTAATTTACAGGATTTACAAATCTGTAAAAATAAAAAAACATTTCTCTATTTTAGAAATTCATTAAAGATAAAAGTGTCCAGGAATGTATTCTTTTTTAATTAGACATTAGGGACTATATAATTTCCAGTTTGAGTCCATACAATAACTCAATTTTCTAAAAAAGACTTTTTAAAATTTGAGCTTTAATTTTTTTTGAGCAGTTTTAGGTTCATAGCAAAATAAAGTAGAGGTTTCTCTTATGTGCCCTGCCCGGACACATGCATAGCCTATACACATCCCCCACTGTTAGAACAGTGCTCCACCTGTTAGAACTAATGAACCCAAACTGACACATAGTTAACATTAGAGTTCACTCCCAGAGTACATTCTGCAGGTTTGGACAAATGTTTAATGACACTTATCCATCATTATGGTATAGGGTATTTCACTGCCTTAAAAGTCAGTCCCCTGTGCTCTGCCTATTCATCCTTCCTTCTTACCAAAGAAAAATATTTTATGACACATGGAAATTACATTAAATTCAATTTCCAGTGTCCTAAATAAAGTTTTACTGGGACCCAGCCACATCTATTTATTTATACCTGGCTGCTCTCTCACTACAGTAGCAGAGTTTGCATAGTTGTGACTGAAACCCTATGGATTGCAATGTTCACAAGACTCCTTATCTGGCCATTATCAAAAGTGCACCGACCCCTGCTTAAAAACTCATTTGGACAGAAGAGTTTTTTATTTAGAAAGGAGAGAGTCTCAGCAAAAAAGTAAACTTGGTTGACATTCAGGTTCAAGGATCAAAAGAAGTATTTGAGAAGATCAATTTAATCCTGCTTCCCTTTTCTTCATGAATTTTCTAGCTAAAATCTAACTTTCTGTAATCAATTCAGAATGTTGAAGATCAACTACAAAAATATTACAATAGATAAGAAAGTCCCTGTTTCTGCTTCCTTCTCTCACCACAACCAGCATAGAAACCATGTAGCCCAAATGTCTGAACTCTGGAGTCAGACTGCCCATGTTCCAATCTCAGCTCTGCCCCTTAAAATGTTGTGTAAACTATGGGTAAGGTATCCTCTCCTTCCTCATCTGTAAACCGGCAGCAGCAGCAGTATCCATCTCTGAGTGGGGAAAATTAACTGAAGACAACACATTCTTAAAACAGTGCAGCACACAGTTAAGTGCTAAATAAAGGCCACTCTAGTAAAATAGATTACCTTCTTCAATATTCCCTATCCCAAAATCCCTCTCCTCTTACTGATGAAGAAAGAAAGGCTCAGAAAAGATAAGAAACAAATAATTAACTGGTTTCATCTTCTGTTGTTTACTGCAAAGCTAAGTACAGAAATGACAAGCAGGAGAAAAGTTAGAAAGCTTCTGACACATCTCAAATTCTTAGTGTCACAGTTCTAGGTCATAAAATAGGTGCCTGCCCTCCCTCTAATTAATAATCCAGTTCATTCACCAGGCAAGTAGAATCCCTTGAAGTAAGCAACATACTTACCCTAAAAATACAAGGGAGGAGAATAGTAGGCATTGACTTGCATCTGTAAGGACATTCTGTTGGGAACACATTCAGTTCACAGACAGACCTTTCCTTTGTCATAAAATTATCTCAGAATATTTCCACAGAGCAGAGAAAACGCACAGCACCAGAACAAGAGGAGCTTTCCTCCACTGCCCTAGAAGGTTGTGGTGAGCCAACGCAAGGTACAAAACCTCTTCTAAAGGGAACTGAGTGTGCAGGAAATTAATACAGAAGGGGTTAAAGGAAACTGTCATTCAGGGGAGGCTGTGTTTTGCAATGTTCTGTTAAAATTGAAACATGCATTAGCATGCTTGTATATCTGGTTTTCTGTCTTTTCTTTCCAAAGTAAAGATAGGAGAAACAAATCCCAGTGCTGGATTACTTACAGTATCAACAACGTTTAATGCTATTGTAATCTTATCAACTATTTTCATACTGAGTTTCTGACTAAATTCTATTGAAAAATCTACAAATGAAAATAATAAATTTAGATCCATTCAACCAATTTTCCAATTTTTGTACAAAATATTCACCAAACCAAGGTTTCAATGACACAAGAAACTTGTGCTCTCTTCTTGTTAATTCTTTTGCAATACCTGACCAGTTTCCTTGGTTGTGGAATAAGGTCTTCATTTGACAGTAACTTTTATATTTTTGTTCTTGACCCTTAAATAATGTCTTTGCTGTTGGTAAATGTTTTCCAAGTTTACTGTATTTCTATAAAACTTTTTGTTCAGTCATCACTAGAAAATAAGACTAGTCATGGAACACAGTGAGTCAGCTAAACAATCTGAATTGGTAATCTCCCCAAAACCTCTTTTGGCAAGACAATATCTCGTTTGTTGAGATGCAAACCATGAGTCAAAAAAGCCTCTAACTGGATAGACTGGAGTATAATTTAACTGGCTTCCTGACTCAATTTAACTGGCTTCCTGACTCAGATGTCAAGAAGCAAGTTCATGTCATAGCAACTAAGGTCAGTTCTTACATTACTCAGACATATACTACACAGGATCCCCAGAGAAACTGATATTGATTTATATAGCTATTTAGGCACTTTAAAACCTACAATGATATTCTGAGCAAATAAACTTAGGACTAAACGCTTCACATCTCATGAATATATTTAGGACTAGCTTCATGTTTCATGGACTGCTTTTTTGGAGGGTAGTAGCTAACTTAAATTTTTAGACTTAACTTGGCTTTATTTCCTTTCCCTTTTTATTGTTTCCAAATGTTTTTCTCTCTCCTACAACTCTAGAAGAGCAAAACAAAAGGCACATAATTTTAGGGATAAGTCCTCAATGATCCAACCACATACTAGTTTTAAAAGCCCACATGGACTTTACTAATCTTTTTAGAAAAGTTGTTAGAATCAATCTTACTTAGTTCCCTGTAAAGTTAAATAATTTCCTTGAGCACATTTCATTATCTCCCTCTCCATTAGATAAAATAATTTCTAGAAATAATCTTAAAAAAAAATGTCAACCATAGGCCTGTACTGGGTACTGACTTAGCTGGGTGAGGACACCTTCTAAAAAGGTAGACACCAATCCTTTCCACGGAGCTACATTCTACCTGGTGTCCTAGTGCATACCCAGAAAGATAGCAGGCTATGTGGAAAATACTTTGTGTGCCAAATTGCACAGCACCATCTCACTATCTGTAAATGCTCCAGGCCTTTTTTCCTCCCAGGCCTTTCTCTGCCTAATTGTAACCGAAAGTTCCTTCATTTTCTATCTCTATCAATACCAACCCACTTCAGGATGCTTCCAACTTCACCTTACTTCATCTCTCACTGCCTCATTATTGAACTCTTATGACACTCATTTCATAATTAATATTTAACTTTGTATTGTTACTCAATTTCATGTCTATGACTTTTTACTAAGATGTAAACGCTTTAAAAGATTCAAAAGTCTTTGCAGTTCCTTCTTATCTAACAGAGGTATGCAATACACTTTCAGGAAAATAATCCCCAAGACACTTCACATCTGGCGCAAATATGTACCCTGGAAACACTTCACGCATTTTGGTTTGCCTGTGTTGAAACACAGCTGCAACACTACACAGTTAGCCAATATCCTATTACCTACCCTCAGTTACTTCACTAGCCAAGTCTAATTTTCCAAAAACACAAGGTTAGCCTGAGAGGTTACTTCAGGTTTTCCATCTGTCAAGGAGACCTGGAATAAAAATCCTCAGATTACCAAGAGGGCTCTGTAAACAGAAAAAGTTTAAAAATAAATGAGCTGTACACCTTCCCAGACTCTCCCTTGAAATGAGGATTAATAGGTGGTCTCAGGATGAAACAGATCTTTGTAGTAGTGCAGTTTTCCAACTCCCGCTGTTCGTAATACTCATTGTCCTACCAACCTACACAGGCGTGTTGAATAGAGTGTAGAATACAGGAGTTGCAAGAGCACGCCCACCCTCCCACCGGCGAGGAGGAAGAATGTGTACCCGCGGGCCAGAGGGGAGGCCGCGGGTAGCCGGAGCCCGGTCCGTTGGGCCCGCAGTCACCCAGGGCCCAAGAGCACCCGCAGGGCGCCCCGCAGCCCCGGAGGGCCCCAGCTGACTGCGGGCACGTGACAGCGCGGGCCAATAAGGAGGGGCCGGGGCGCGGCGCCGCTGAGCCGCCTTTGGCACAACAAACATGGGCGGAAACAGCTGAGCGGGCGGCGACGCGGGGCTCCCGCCCGCCTGCTGCGGCCCCGCGGCCACTCCAGTCACACCCAGCTTCCCGCCAAGCCAGCGGAGGCCTCCTCCCTCGGTTCAGGGGTCAACGGGGGAGGAGTGCTGAGTGGCGGATGTGCAGCCCGCGGAGCAGAAAACAAAAGCCAGCACTGCCCCCCGCCTATGGCAAGTGCCGGTCGGCTGGGGATGTGGCCCCCTAAGGACAGGCCACACCATGGAGTCATCCCGGCCCCGTCACTTGGAGTCGAGCTCGCATGCGCGGGGAGGCGGCCAAGACGGCAGGCCTCCCGGGCGACCCCGGCGGCGCGGTGCCCGGGGCGCGCCCCCGACACTGCGGCGGGGACGCGGCCCGTGGGGGCGGGGCAGCCGGGGCGGAGGGGAGTCGCCGGCCAAGCTGCCCGCGGAGGGGGCGCCCGAGGCCTCCGAGGCGACAGGCAGTGATTCCGAGGCGGCGCCGGCGGTACTGGCCGAAACAGGAGACCGCAGCAGAACGGCGAGAAGGGTCGCGGCTGTGTCGGTCGCACCGGTCGTCCCGGCTGCGAGATGGGGGCGGGCCGACGGCAGCCGCGGGGCCTGAGCCTCACAAAGACCAAACCGCCCAGTTCGTCGGCCTGCAGCCTGGGCCCGTCCAAGTGGGCCGGGGGAAGCGCGACAAGGAAGAGATACTTCCTGGCTGGGCCCCTGCCCGGGACCGAGTCCCAAGTACCTCGAAGCCGCCGACCTGGTGGGCTCCCCAGCCCCCAGCGGTCCCCGAGGCCAGTCCCCGCCCGTCTTGCTCACCCCGAGTGTTGGTGAGGTCCGCGGCAGCCTACGGCTCTCCGCTTCTCAGCTGGGATGAAGACCCTCGGCCACCCGAGTCTCCAGGTTTAATCAGGCCCCGGCCTTGGCCCCTCCTCTCCCTGGTTGGGCCTCCGCGTCAGTCACCCAGCGTAGCTCCACCTCTCGAGCGATCGGCTCTCCCGGTTGGCCCAGAATGTCCTTGATTTCTAGGCCCCGCCCCCATCTTGGTACCCTGCCTCTTCCGCTGGGCCCCGCCCCTTCTCTGGTTCGCCCCCCCCCCCCCCACTCCAGCTCCCCTTGTCGTCTCGGCCCACCCCTTACTGAAGCTGGCACCCTGGGCGAGCTCAAGGCAGCTTGCCCCGCCCCTGACCCGACACCTCGGGCTCGTGCAGCCAATCAAAGAGGAAAACTCTACCCGTCTCCAGCGGTGGCCAATGTGAAGAGACTTAGGATCCTCCCTCGTCCCAGCTGAGACCACACAACATAGCGTCCACGTGAGCCAGCTTCTTAAAGGAGACGGCTCAGCCTTTCAAAGTGTGGCAGCTGTAAGCATCGCACGTCATTAGCGTCAGCAGGTGCTGGTTAAAACCCAGGTTTCTGAAGCCCAGTGATGACATATGAAAACAACAGGCTGTTTTCTAGGCACAGCAGGTGCCTAGATAGTTAACATGCAATTTCTTGGAGATTGCTTACTCTTGCTGCTCCCTATTAGAGGGGCTACCTTTTATTTACAAACTCCAAATCCTATTCTGAGCATAGCGGAACTCTTGAAGCGCATCTATAAAAAGAAATGATTTTTCAAGTGTTTCTGACTTTATTTACAAGTCCCTGAGTTTTCTCTTGCTAGTAGAAGTGAAAAAAATGAGAAAATGCAGTCTTCTACATAGAGATTTTCTTCCTTAGTCTGAAATTTGTTGAAAAGAGTAGCTGTTCCCTTAACCCTCATCAAATGCTTAAGATGGACAATTTTGCGTCTCCGTTACATTAGAATTTCCCAAATAATTACACTAATGATCTTTGCTGACTTTCAGGATAAAGAATAAATACTTGATGTGTATTTATCCCATAAAAAATAAAGACATTTGAAATTAATCTGCAAAGTGTTTAAAGCCATCAGTAGTGAGATAGAGGCTATGAAGCAAATCCTAGCATTTGATTCCTCATCAACCCCAAATTCACCAGTATTTATTTGCACTTAGTTCAGACAAGAATCTGAACATCAAAGGCAAAAGGACTAATTATCTTTTGATGAATGAGTGTTCTAAGAGATAAAAAACAGTTTTTAGTTTTTTTTCTCGTTATTTTGTTTTATGTAGCTTTAATTACAAAAGCAACATGCTCATTGTAGGAAGTTCATTTTGTCTCATTTCATATGACCTCTGTCTTCTGCTTATACCTTCATGTTTATCCTTCCCAAAACCAATATGCATGAAGCATTTTGTACTGTTATTCTTCAGCTTGCTTTTTTCACTCAACATGTTATGGCCATAGTTCCAAATCAAATTTGTTTTTTATCTACAAATTTACCTTTGTTTTCATAGTTTTCCATTGTATGAACTCACCATCTTTTATTGAACATTTTTTTCTACTGACAGATGCATAATGGATGCCTTCAATCTTTTGCTACTAAAACTACTGCTGTAACGAATACCATGTTCATCAATAAAATATTTGTCAAATAGTTCTGTATGTAATCATTTGAAAAGGGCATACAATGCCTAAAGCCACAGGAATGAGTTTTTCTCAAAGACGAGAAAACAGTAGGTATATATTTGTTTATTTAACGAATGCATATAAAGTTCTTCCAGTTCGAAGTGCTTTAAAATTAACTATTTTGGTTTTTTTTAAGATTTATTTTTATTGTTTTTTGACAGAGAGAGACAGAGAGAACGGGGAGGGCCCAGACCAGTCTCCATAGTTGATAGCACTAGTTTTCCATATAGTTTCACTCCACAGGTGGGTGCGGGGCTGCACAGGGCAGGAACTGGGCCAAGAGCCTCCCTCATAGGCCCCGGCAAGAACTGAACTAGGGGTAACACCCCAGTTCAGCAGATGGCTCCGCCTGGGTCGGGGCCAGGATTCGATCCTCGGGCCCTTGGGACTGCAAAGCAAGTACTTAACCCACTG
>PVKE010034667.1:0-10598 GCA_004027555.1 Craseonycteris thonglongyai
CCCTCTCTCTCTTTCTTTCTCTCTCAGTAAGAACAGTGCTTGTCCTTTTCAATCTTTCTTTCTAGAATGGCAGGGGAAGGAAACAAAACAAGAGAGAACTACATAATTGGACATTATTCTGTGATTAACTCATAACTCTACATTTGGCAGCACAGATTCTCTGAATCCACTCTCAAAGTGTGTGTGTGTGTGTGTGTGTGTATATATATATATATATATATATATATATATATATATATATATATATATATATATTCTGACTAAAATATAAAATCAACAAGAAAATGCTGAATGGTTTGAAGGCTCTAACTCATATTTGGATACAAACATCTGAAAATTAGCCAAGGAAATGACAAAACACATGAGAAGAACGCAGTTATGATCCCGACATCTAACATACTTGTGTGTCCTGTAATTTCAGGGCAAGCTTTCAAAAACAGTTCCTTCTTTCTAATCATATCCAAAACTATGAATGACTGAAAGTGCATATCCAAAAAGAGATGTCATAATCAATGTAATCAACATGTAAACTCATTTACGAAGCCTAAGTAATCATGTCCAAGGCTGTCTAGGCTCAGAGAATGACATGTTGCCTTTTCTTGGCCATATTTTTTATAAGATTCCACATTGGAAGCCAAACATCCTTTTGAATTATTTTGATCTGAGATACCCATGTATTATACATTGAACTGTGTTCCTCCCAGAAGAGATATGTTGAGGTCCTAAGCTCTAGTACCTCACAATATGACTTTATGCGGACATGGGATCTGTACAGAGGTAACCGTAAAAATGAGGTCATTAGGGTGTGCCTGAATGCAGTATGACTGATGTACACAGAGAGACAGACACAGAGGGAAGATGATGTGAAGATACATACACAACTCCGTGTGAGAAGATGGAGGGCTGGCGTGATGTGTGTGTACAAGCCAAGGAGCATGAGGGGCCACTAGCAGCTGGCAGAACGTGGAGCCATCTTCTCAAGCCTGCAGAAGGAGCACGGCCCTGCTACGACCTTGATTCCAGGCCTCTGGCTTCCAGAACTGTCAGACAGTGGACTTCCGCTGTTTAAGCCCCCAGTTCTTAGTCCTTAGCTTCAGCACCCCTATAGGACTAATTGGTCATCTAGGAGCTCTCTGAAACCGCTTTCAAAGTTTCACGTGGGAAGCAAGACCACGGATTTCAGGAGGAGATGAAGAGCACAGGCAGACACATGCAAGTTGCTTAGTCCATCTTCTGAAACATCTGGAAGCTGCTGGCACACACATTAGCCAGCTCTTTCTCTGGCGTCGCCTGCTTTTTGATCTGAAGCCCAGACAGGAAAGGGTACAGGAATTTCCATGTCTTACCCTCAACTACCCGGCTCTCTTGGGACTTGCACAGCCAAGATTAGGGACTAGTGCTCAATAAATGCAGGATCCGTGCTACTTGGAGATGTTTTCCAAAGTCCAGCACCTTCTTTCCCCAAATCTTCCCCTTTCCTATCAAGAGGTAGCGTGTGGGAGCTCACACAATGTTGAGTCTGCGAGGACTCAACTCAAGCACATACCCTGATGCATCTTTATGAAAGAGCATACAAGGAGCCCAGCACCAGGGACTTGGGCTTTCTTTCCATATTCAACCAAACTTGATGGGGAAACTTGCCACATGTTAATTCATTCAACATTTACTCAATACCTGCCATGATTTAGTTCAGAGGTTGGCAACCTTTTCTCATAAAAGGCCAGATAGTATTATCTGAGGCTTTGCGGGCCCTGTAGCCTCTGTTACCACTACTCCACAGTAACCACTGTCACAGTCATGAAAAGTAGCCACAGACAGTACATGAAGGAATTCACGGCTGTTGCGATAATGGGGCTGAAATCGGCATGAGGGCTGTCGCTCACGACCTGATTTAGATGATGGGGGTACCAGGAGCCCTACCCTCAAGAGGCCCCCTCCAGCCCGTGAGACAGGAACCCACAGCAAAGGCCTCCGACAGCCAAGCCCACCAGCCCTGACGGGCGCGCCAGTGAGAGAGAGGCCTGACACCAGCATCCTAAACCTTTAATCTCGGCAAAGAAGACAGTGAAAAATTGGACAGCAAAAAAGAAAAACGAACAGAAAGGGAAGGAAAAAAGAGATAAAAAATAAATAAAAGTGCATCACCGATGGTAAGGTTCCCAAGTCACCTTAAATGTCACAGGCGACACTAATATTATTTAACTATATACTTCAAATATGATTTTTTTTAAAGCCCTGTGAAAAGCCAAAAGACCCCAAATGGGAAAAAAGAATAGGTCTTTAAACCCTCCCCCAAAAGAGGGAGGGCGGGGTGTGAAGTCCCTCCTTCCCGAAGGTCTCATCCAGCCATCTAATCCCTCCAAGTTATGAGGTGAGAGTGGCGGCCCGATGGGCACAGCGTGGGAGCCCCTGCCTAGGCGGAGGCCCCTGCTCCCTGAGCCCTGGCCCCGTGTGCATCGATTTTAACAAGCCTGCGCGTGATTTACAGCCCCTGACTCTCGTATTAAACATTTTCAATATCTTTTAGCAGTTTGATAAAACCGGTTAAAATTAAATTCCCACCACAAGGCACTCATCCACACCTTAGGAGGCAGAGGTTATACTAATGTGCTCTCCCTTTATAGCCCTTGCCAAAAAAAAAGAAAGAAAGACAGAAAAGAAAAGAGGAAGTGTTTCAGTCTACACGTACAAAAGTAGAAACCCAAAAGCGCAAAGGGGGATTTCCCCTCTGAATTTACACACACACACAAATTAAGGTCAGTGAGTACAGATACAGCAAGCTGTTCTGCTGCTCGGAGCACCTACTTCTGCCACCCCCGGAAAAAGCGCCACCCCCGGAAAAAGCGCCACCCCCGGAAAAAACGCCACCCCTATCTGCCGGAGGGAAGCCTATGGGGCCCAGCTGCACACATATCACAAGCAGGCACAGTCGGATCACAACTAATCTTGCATCGCACTACTTGGAACCCATTACAGAGACCCCCCAGTAGCTCAACTGCTTCTGATAAAACACCTCATCTGGTTGTTATAACCCTCTATTGAGTGACTTGTTTTAAACCACAAGCATCCCTATAGTCAAGACCCTCAGCTTTCATTAGATTTTAAGACTAGTTCTTGCATAATTTCTCATTTTCCTGAGGTCAACAGTCCACAGTGCTTATTATGTATTCACAGTGCAAATATACTACAGATAGAGGATGTTTAGACATGGGTATTTAGCATGTAGATATTCAGTTAAATATCTAATGCATGGGACAAAATAAAATACATGAGACTACATGCAGCTGGTCCCACCGTGGTCAGTTGAATTTGGTCTATATTCTCCACATAAATGAGTAGCTCCTACATAAGTCGCCTAAACACACTGACCATCAAACTAGAAAAGAATAGGGAAAGAGGGGATGCAATATGAGATCTGAAATTACAGGCACAGCAGTGATAACTCAGGATTTTTTTTGGGGGGGGGACAAAACATTTCCACTCCCGATGGGCCTTGAGCTTACTCAGCACAGAGCTGGTTTGCGATCACCAACACTGAATAAATAAACTCCCTTCTGCATCCACTCCCAGGCCTTGTTTAAACCACAGTCACGTCCCCCAGAGCATGGGGTACAGGTCCAGGCCCCACTGCAGGGAGCACCTCCCTCATATGTCCAGGTTCCCAAGCTCCACACGCATGGCCAACCATGGCCACCAGCCTGGCACCTCTGCCCACACGCAGCCTCTCCCTTTAAGGCTGCACCACACACACAGTGATTTCTCTGAACCAAAATCTTTATTTTCCAACATTCCCAATCCACACATTGTCACACGTAACTGGCTGAAGTAACCACTGAGGCAAAATGCCCGTGTGACCAACTTTCCAAAGGTGCCCACTCAGCCCCTCCGCTGCTGCCCTCTCACACTCAATGCCACGTGTTTTTGTCTAAAGTTGACCCCAGAACACAATCACGTATGGCCTGAAAAGGTAACTGAGGTCAAGACAAGTGTACTGATCAGGGTAAGGCGAGAAGTAAGGCCCAAGTGCAGAGAGGGCCCCACCATGATGAGGGAGTGGGTGGTGGCTAGACCCCTCTGAGAGCCTCATCTCTATTTCTGGGGTTTCAGTGGAGGACCTGAGCCCACCCTCCCCCAGTCGCGGCCCAGGTCACTGACACCTACAGCACTACGGGAATCACCAACACACGGAGAACAGAGCCTACTGCTCTCACTTCACACAGTACGGGGTAATCGGACACTTACATGTAAACATCACTATGAGACTTCAAAGTGCACAATGCTGTTATTTGAAACACACACACACCCCTCATCTACTAAAACCACAGCCACTGGCTCTTTGCTGACTTCCACTGTTCCATGTCCTGGGCTTCCTCCTGTGTCCCCTGCCCACGGCCAGAATCCAACTCCATAAGCTGTGCCCAGGGGCCATCACACAGGCTTCCCACAGGCAGGAGGCTGAGGGGCTGCCGGGCCTGAAAGTGCGTTAGGCTTACTCAGCGTGACTGAACCAACTTTGGTTTAAGGGGCTGAGACAAAATATGCAGAACACAAAAGTTAAACAAAAGGGGTACAAATAGTTTGACACAGATAATCATAGATAAAGTTGCCAACACCATCTTCTACGGCATTTATACCAGGTAGATAAAACTCAGAAATACTGCTTTTAGGAAGAAATTAGACATCGGCTAGGTAAAGGTATACATTTCGAAAATAAGAATCTTATGCAGTCAAAAGCTGATTATACTGATCATACACAAATATAAATTGTTGGCCACACACAGCTCTAGAAAACTTGCCTAGCAAGCAAGCTATAATGTCACCAAAATATTTATGACATGTACATTGGTTCCAGTATAAGAAGTTCGTTATAACTTTGTGAGTTTTCTAATGCATTGTTTGAGCGTCTTTTTACTTCTTATTAAATCTAAAAGGTGAGTCGAGCCTGTGAACACACACAACTCGGGAAGGAGCCCAGCAGGCCTGTGGAGATCTAAGAGGGAAGCCCGGGTTGTGGGCCAAATAAGTGACAGAACTCTCATCCCCAGAAGTTCTCCTCAGCCGGAGGGCTCCAGTTCTGAGATTCGGAATGAAAGGTTATGACTGTGTGTCTTGACCTCCCAATTCCATACTCCATGCACTTGCCTGTCTGGTTCCAGCCCCAGTTCTGTGACCTGCCCTTTCTAATTGAAAAGGCAGTTGGTAACACCTCAGCGAATCAAAAGCGGCCAAATGCTAAGTGGATGATGTTAGGTGATGAAATTCTCCCTGAAGGAAGCAGAACTGGAAGAAAACTGAAAATAGGAACTGGTGCTGGAGAATCGTGGGCATCTGCCCGAAGCATCTAGTTCTCCATAAAAAAACAGGGCGGGGATGGTGGGGGGTAGAAATTATCTCCTAATTACTAAGGAGCTGTTAACAGATGAAGTCGATCTATATTTACGGATGCGGAAACATATCCAAGATGCCCTAGCAGAGCAGTATGTATAGCAGGAAACCATTTGTGTGTGTGGGCGTGTTTAAAATGCTCATATACGAAGGCCGTCCGGAAAGTATCCCACCGTGCAACTGTTCTCATTATACTGACAATGGCTGGGTTTTTTCCGGATAGCCCTCACCTGTGCAGAGGTTTCTAGAAAGATGTTGCTTGTCCCCCACCCCCCAGAAAACATAATTGTGTTTTCACTAGGGGAAGGGTAGGGTACTAAGGCATTTTTATTTATTTTCTACTTTCCACACTTCTCTTTCTTTTTCCATGAGCATATACTACTTTTATAATTAAAAATGAAGTAAAATAAAAAACCACCTCCTCAGGCGTAACAGGAATAAAAAGATTTGAGAGCAGGGCAGGTGCACAGCATTTAAGAGCTGATCTGTTTAATCAGAAGGGAAGAAACACAAGAATGGCTCAAAGTCCCTTCACACGCACAATGAGTCAATGAAACAAAAACACTCCACGTGAAACGGAGAAGCTTTGTTTTCTGCAGAGACCCTGCTTTCAAATATACGACAGACTGAGTGAAGCCCACAAAATACCATTTCCAGATTCGGGAGCATTTCAGTTTGTTGGGTGATTTCTAGTTAAGATTAAAACTGCAGTTGCTGGTAACAAAATGCATCAAAAAGCTAAGAGGTACATTCCTGAATATGAATGAGGTGAGGGCAAAGTTAAGACACCAACATACACAAAGGTGCTTTAATGTCCTACACGGGGCTGAAGAATGGATTCCTCCACAGGGTCCCCATATAGTAACAACGAATGAAACTAGTTCCAGGACCGCTCAGATATGGTCACAATGTCCCAATGTCCCACTCTAAAACACTGCTCAGAACAGAACTGAGGCCCACAGAGGTGATTGGATTTGCTGACGCTTCAGTGCCATCGATTAAATACAGGCTTCTCCCTCGTGAGTGTTTGTACTCAACAACCACATTGCCTGTACTCATTACATTTGCAGAAAAAAATGCTAAAGGCATATATTCCCAGTTGTGGTGACCAGAACGTATTAGTAAGTCTATTTTTGCTAAGTTAGCTCTGAACGACCTTTGTGAACAAGAGGCATTGGGCATGATGGTTGAGCGTTGGGTACTGGGATCAGACAACGGACATTTGAGTCCTAACTCGCTCTTTTCTTTTTTTTTTAGATTTATTTTATTGTTTGAGAGAAGGTGAGAGAGAAAGACAGAGAGAAGGGGGAGGGCCCAGAGCAGTCTCCATAGTTGCACATCATTAGTTGTGATACAGTTTCATTCCACACAGGTGGATGTGGGGCTGCACAGGGCAGGAACCAAACCGGAGTCCGCCCACATGAAAGGAAGAACCTTCACCGGAACGCCAGCAACCCAGCTGCACCACTGTTCAGCACACGGGTTTGCATGGGGCAGGCCCGGGATTCAATCCCTGGACCTCACGGTTAACAAGGCAAGCACTCAACCTGCTGAGCTGTCCCAGCATCCCCCGACTCTTCCTTTTCTTAACATTGGAAAGTTTTTTAACCTTTTCTGTCTGTCCTGAGTGACCTCAGGGATAAACTGAGGCTAAAAGTGGTAAAGAATCCCAACTTGACAGGCTGCTATAAGGACTGGGTGAGATAATAAAGCACTGAGGACAGTACCTGGCACACAGCCAAGGCTCAATCACGCTACCTTTTATTCTGAGCACACCCATCAAGTCTGCTAGACTGTTCATTCCTTGAGGCCAGTCCATCAATATTTAGAAAATACTCAATATATTTGTTTTAATTCTTTTTTTTCCTATTAATGCAATCATAAATGATGATATGGAAAAGGGAACAGACGTGTGAGCACCTGCTGGAATGTACCAGATACTACACTGGACTTTTATAAATATCATCACCAATCTTGCCATCAGCTATGTGAGTAGACTACAAAGATCAGTGGACCAAGTCTTGGAAGGTTCTGGAACTACTCAAGGTCACACACACATGATGGCATTTGGCAAACAGGACTCTACAGCCCAGGATTGATGGGTAGAGAGACTGCACGTACCCCTACATCACATGATATTCAATCACTTTGGTTCTATTGGTTCTAACGACAGTAAGAATTCATTTTCTTAGTTTATTGTTCTTTAAAAAAGTAAAACATTCCAGTGCTTTTCTTACTCTGCCTGAAAGATTAAACGTAAGC
This sequence comes from Craseonycteris thonglongyai, assembly GCA_004027555.1. Lineage (NCBI taxonomy): Eukaryota > Metazoa > Chordata > Mammalia > Chiroptera > Craseonycteridae > Craseonycteris > Craseonycteris thonglongyai. The sequence goes on from PVKE010034667.1 coordinate 7,648, forward strand.
CTTTGCACGTGTTGAAAGCCTTCGTCAATTTAAGCCAAACCAACACTCAGCCCTAAGTCCCTGGACGGCTATACACCCCCTCCCTCCTCCACGCCAACCTCAGCGTCTCCACATCACCTCCGTTTCCAAGTCCACGTCAGCCCGCACACTGCTCCATGTGCGCCCCTCCCCCGCCAGGGCCTGCCGCCAACCCCTTCTCTCTCGTTGACCCTTCGTGTCAGTCCCACTGTCCTCTGACACTCACTCGGCGCTGGCATCTTGCCTCCCCTCACCACCCAGTCTGCGAAGGCCGCTGAGGAGAGGCTTTGAAAGCAGAAGACAGATAACTGAGGCAGTTACTGCACAACTGCCTCTGCCAGGCAAGAGAATAAAAAATAAAAAGCTCACCAAGAGTCACAGGAATTGTGATGCTGAAGCTCCCATCAAGCCTAACGTTTTCAACCAATTAGCAGAATAAATTGATTTACTTCGTAATGGGCCGTGTCTCTGCGTTAATTTGCCTGCATGCCTGAGTAGAGGATTCGTGCAGAAAGAAAAGGTGGGGCAGAGCAGTGTGTCTGCTATGATGGACAGACAGAAGACAGGGAGATCAGGAGGCCGGAGCAACCAAGCCTGGTTTGGAAAAGGCACATTGAACAAGTGAACTAAGAAAGGTGGAGGAATTGTACACTTGCTCATATTATAAAAATCTATTAGATGAATGCTTGCTGAGCCTTATCAGATTCGAAACTCTATGTTATGCAACAAGAAAGTTGACAATAGGCATGAAACCTAAAAGAAAGGAACTTAAAATCAAGATAAAGTCTACGACACAGATTACACAAATGATATGAAACCAAACCAAATACTGTACTTACACCCTTTTGCAAAGATTTAACAATTAAATGGTCCAATTTTGTGTCTGCTTTTTTCCAGAAATCAATAAATAAAATAAACCTGTTAGCAAGGACTCAATCAGGTGCTATGAGCACAGTTCCTTGTAAGACGGACCAAGTAATCCATATGCCTTTATTTGCAATTATTTTCCATTCTTTCCAAAAACAAAGATGAAGCCAGAGCAAGCTTTCTCCCAAAAACTCTTCTTATGTTTATGCCTCATAAGTATTCAAGGGATTAAAAAGGCCTGCCACAGATTTTGGAAGTTCCACAATGAGGCATCCATTACCATTTCACTCACCCCCATCCACAAGTGTTAATTACAAGTGCTCGTGTGTATCGGGCCTCGCCGTGGACACCAGTCACTGAGACTCTAAGAATTTCCCGAATCGTGTATTTGAATTCACTACAATGCTTTGTCACTGGGGGGTTTCTGCCTTTAGTAATAATGTGCTTTGTTCTCACAAGTGCCCCTCACACCTGCCAACTGAAAAGAAAGTCAGGCAGACAGACCTCCGCTGCATGGTGTGCGGTCGTGCTGCCCTCTAGTGGACGCTGCCAGCACAGCACTTCTAAAGAAGAGGAGCAAGTGGAGAGGAATAAATGAATCACGTGAAATAAGCAAGAAAACGCATGACAGAAATTAAGAAAAAATGAAAAATAAGTTAACCTATAAAAATATAAAATGATTGCTTCTAAAAATTCAATGCTATTTTATGGGCATCAAATAATCAAGTCTGCAGGCAAGAAATATACTCAAATCTCAGAAATGTACACATATATACATATTACTTAATTTTACATATTGAAAAATTTCGGCAAAAACGTATCTAGGTAGTTATGTGTGTACATATAACACACACACACATACCATTATTACATCTCCACATTCTTACACTGAAGAAAACAGTGGCAAATCAAAATCCACAGAATATAATGACTATGTTAGTCTGGTAGACAAAAAATATACAGAAAGATAATTCAGACATTGTGGGGATTAGGAAAGACAGAGAGTAAATTTAACTAGGTTGTATGAATCTCCATTTAAAATGTAATCATTTACCAGGATTTCAGAGAAAGTTTAAAAATACTTCAAATTTAAGGATTTAAAAAAAAAATGTCATAAAGCCATCAATGACTTGTCATGCTTTCTTTTCTGCTACACACCAAAATCATACCAAAAATTAAATTTGTCCCCTAAACTCATAACTAGTAAAATTTCCTTTATAAAACTCGAATCAAATTCATGGGTGGGGGCCAAAGAATAGAATCAAACCACGTTTTAGGATTAATCTTCATATTGTGATAAGCCTCAGTAAGTCACTAACTGTAAAATGTTCAGTACATCTAGGTAGCAGGAAAGAGTTATATCTTCTGAGATACCTTACAAATGCTATTATGACACCTATAGTAATTTTCATGACAACATTCTAAAATAAAATCTATTTTCACATCCTACTCAAACCGATTTCCTGTGGAAAACACTCCTGACACACACACACTCTGGCTCTCAATCACAAACTAGCAGTGCCCTCTGCTGGACAGTCCGTGAATCACACCCTAAAAACAAAAGTGCTCCCTCGCCACTTTGTGCTTCATGGTTTGCAGCTTCAGTGCTTCGCGGGTTTTTCCAAAATATTCATCAAAAAATAAAAATGAAAAAATACAACCATGTCGGCAGCCACATTGCGGAAAGGAGCGTTGACGGGGTTTTAGTGTTGTGTTGGCGATAACTTGTTTTGTTTAAGCGATCACTTTTTTTATTTATTAAGCCCTTATAATGCCGCCTAAGCGCTGTGCCCCTGCGAAAGCTTCCTCCCGGGCGCCCAGAACCCCATTGACGGGGTTATGTCCTTGTACAGGGGAATTTTGAAGGAAAAGAAAAAACAAAGCCAACAACGACCCATCACCATGTTTCTCTCCAAGGTAAAGCCCCCGGCTCTACCGTCAGCGCCTCCAGCAGAAGCGTCTCCGAGTGAGCCTAACGCTTCTACGAGTCACGTGACAGCCTCTCCTCCGCCACCCACACCAGACTCTTCGTCTCTCTCAGAAAGCCATGTTGATTCATGTTTATC